>JABUQX010094788.1:42500-58819 GCA_015478945.1 Trachelipus rathkii | reverse complement strand
TACTGGGAAAATCATTCATAACCACATTCATCGCCCTTCTGAAACGCTGCTGGAGCATTGGCTAACCCAAAGCTTAAATTCCTAAGCTGGTAATGCCGCTTTGCAGTCGAAAAGGCAGTCACACACCTACTATCCTCTTCCACTGGCATCTGATAGTACCCTCGCACCAGATCCATTTTCGTAAAAACTTTCATCCCATACATACTATACACACATTCTGAAACTACACACATAGGAAACCTATCTTTCACAGTCTTTTCATTCACCTTACGATAATCAATACATAACCTCAATCGTCCATCAGGCTTTCGCACAGGCACAATCGGACTATTCCATGGACTCTCACTCTCTTCCAACACACCTATTCACTCTAACTCTTCACACTGCTCTTCAATCTCATTCGCAACGGGGGGAGGAAAGTGCCGAGGACGTTGGTATATGGGGGTGTCCTCCGCTAACACTATGCGAAACGCCGGCAATTTCGCATCCCCAAAATCCTCATCGCCTTGGCTCAGCGCTTTCCTCCTTTCCCACAACATTCGTACAATCTTTTGTCTCCTCACTTCATTCAAACCTTCCAGTAATTTTACTTTATCAACCATTTCATCATACACCCAATCCTTTTTCTTCTCAATATCACCAGCAAACACACAGCATTCATTCTCTCTCGAATTTTCTAATACAAAAACAGAATACAAACTACCAACTACATCACCAACCCTTATACCTCTCACTCTCTTCTTTTTCACATCAGGCACCTTCTGCATACATACCCTAGGATTATTCAAATCTATTATACCGTCGAATACATGTGCAACCCTTTTCACCCTATACCTCGCATCATAACCATCCACCAGAAACATGCTATTCTGGTTTTCATCCACACCCACATTCATATTCCAACCTACTTTCACACTTACTACTTCATCCGTCTTCAAGGCCCTATCCTCTAAAGCAAACACTTCCACGCCTTTAACCAATTTCACATCTACATTCCCTAAATCATTCACATACATCTGACATTTCCCATCCTTATTCACCTTTTTCTCTATCATCCTTCGATCAGGATGAATAACTATCCCATTTGCACTCAAAAACTTATATCCCAATAACACATCATACTTTTCGTTCCTACTATCAATCACATAAAACTCACTCTCCTCCATGCCTATTCCTCCTATCTTAACGCTCTCTCTAAATTTAACTTCCACCGGTACCAACACATTACTAATTCCTTTAATATGCCCCCTACCGACTTCTTTCTGATCTTCCCTTATCCTCATCCTATCATATGCTCCTTTATACACAACACTAACCATACACCCTGTATCAATCAAAGCACGAACCTCAATACCTCCACAATAAACCTTAATACTCATACATTCATTCACAGGACCAACCGAAAACACATCGACACTTACATCCCCTATCTGTGACAACCCAATCCCACCTGAGGGTTCACCAGCTGCAACCCTCAAGGCAACTCGTTTCCCGGATTGATTACCCTTACCTGATTATTGACAGTGTTCACCCCTGCCTCACTCACGTTTACATTCCTATTCATACCAACAGCCTGACTACTAACCGGTTGAACCGGACCACTAACACCATTACCAATACCTAGCACACCAGGATTAACCTGACCTGCCCCTCCTGGTTGCCTCACACTCCAACACATTCCAGCCACATGCCCTATTTTCCCACATTTTGCACAAGTGTTTCTAGGGGACCTACACATCCTAGAAAAATGCCCCTCAATACCACAGTTCCCACATACCGGTTGCCTTGCTCTTACACCCTGTGGACAATCACGCACCCAATGATCTACACCTCCGCATCTCCTACACCCAGCCCTTTGCGGGTCCGTGCAGTTCATGGCCAAATGACCCACTTGCCCACAGCTAAAACAAGCACCAGTTGCCCATCTACATTCAGAAATCATATGACCCATTTTCCCACAACGAAAACACTTCACATCCCTATTCACACCCACATTCTCTTGGTTACCTCGACCTCTAATCCCTTGACCCTGATTATACCCTTGACCTTGGTTATAACCAGTGTTCCCTCTCACATTCACATTTCCACCTACTTGACGACCAGCAAAATTATTAACACCATTCACACCTCCTACATTCACCTGTCTTTCATCACCTCCAAAACCATAAAAATCCTCCAAAAACTTCACCATTACTTCATAGGGGTTTGCTTTCAGGGCGTCCCTATATGATCTATACTGGGGTGGTTGTGAACCCCTCTCACTCGCATTCATTCCCCTACCACTATACACTTCTCGTCTTTCATTCTCCTCTCGCTCTCCTTCAAACTCCCTATCTTCTACAATTTCCAGAACATCTTCCCAAGTCAATCGCTCTCCTGCCCATCTCATTTTCTCTTTCCTTCGCAAATTCACATATTCCGCCACCGAGGTCGGAACTGTCTCCAAAAACTTCTTCAACAATCTCTTATTCCCATCCACATCATCATCCCCAAACTTCTTTCTCGCCAAGGTTTCCAATCGGTGCGCGTACATATCGATCCTTTCATTCTTTCCACGCCGAGCCTTATCAAAATCATTCACCTTTCTATACTTCACTCCCCCTTTCACTCTCACAACCTGGTCCATGATTCTCTGTTTCACCACTTCATACTTTGGCTCACCCACACTGACAGCCTTATAAAATTCCAGCATTCGCCCCTCTAAAAATTTGCCCAACTCTTTCACCCAAAAGACCTTATTCTCGTCAAACTTCTCCCTACAATAACCCTCATATTCCCTAAAGAACTCCTCAACCTCTTTCGTACCATACACATTAAATTTATTTATCCTGGGGATATCCCGAATCAGCACACTCCTTTTCACTTTACGCTCAGACTCAGAACCAGATCCCATCTCATTTCCCTCAAACACATTCACCTCACCTTCCGAACTACTATATAATGAATCTATACTTTTACTTTTCATTCTCCTTTCATGTCTCCTATTCTTTGAAGTCTTTTTCTTCTTCTTTTTTTATCCTTTTTCTTTCTTCCCATTCTTTCTCAATTTTCTCATTCACCACCTTATTTACATCCTTCTCTCCTCCCCCATCCCCATCATCCTCAGTCACATCACTTAACTCATCATCCTGGTTCATCACTTTTTCATCATCTTTGGTCTTCACTCTCTCGTCCTCCTTTTCCACTTTCTCACCTTTCTTTCTTTTTACTTTTACTACCTTTGGAGTAGAGGTCACCCTTTGTCGGGTTCCATTCATTCCATTCCCTCCAATCCCATCAGCAAACCTTTTATTCATCATTTCCTCTATTTTAGTAGCCATTTTCTCTTCCATCCTTTCTTCCATTCGTTTCTCCATTTCTCTCATTCCCTCTGTTAAATCTCTCACCTTCTCAATCAATTCTTCATTCTTTTGCTCTTTCTTCCGTAAAGTTTCCTTATATCTATCCACCTCCAACTGCAACTCTTCTATCGAAATTTGCTTTTAACCTACGAAAAAATGGGGGAGATATTGAGCGAATAAAAGGGGTAATATGCAGCCCCCCTCCCTCTCTCTCTAATTTTTATTCCCCCTTTTTCTTATAAACGTAGTTAAGGAGTAAATCGACTTCTGTTTGCTGTATATACAATCCACATGTAAGTACGGTGTTCCTACAGGATAGCACACACAAACAAACACCAAATAATAGATATAAATGCCGTGGTACAAAAAATAAATGATATAATATAATTACGATAATAATTTTGTAGTGTGAAGAAGGAAGGCCACCTCCGCCCCCCCTGCTTTCTAAGTAGAACTATTAATAAACATACATACGTACACGAAACATGAACGCACATATGTGTACTAAATCCACTTACAAAGCAAAAGGAACCCTCTCAAGAATATAAAGAAAATTCTTGAGATGCCTTTAGGAGAAATAAGGTGTACAGAAAGATGAGGAGAAAAAAAACAGGACAGCGTGTTTTATGTATCTCCAATAGATGAGACTGAAGAGATTTCAAGTATCATCTAAACTACTCTAGTAGGATAGTTAGAGAGTGCTTGTTTCTTCACAAATACAAATAATTAATCTCGTGTGTATAAACCAACGATGGAGTACTCACCTGAGTTCAGCTCACTCTATGACTCATACCCAATCAAAGACGTACTTACGGAGTTCGAATTACAAGCAAGCACAATTATAAATCACCATTATTTACAACATGCAATTAGAAATTACACATGAATGCACTAATTTAATAAACGGTTAAAAAATGTAATTAGGCCTCTGCTTCAAATAAGATTGAAGAGACAAAGGCAAAACACAAACACAGCACCAAAACAAGGATACACCGTGTAAGCAGCGAATGCGATCAGTATAGAGACCAACATGCGACTGAAACAGGGGAGAATAAAGGGTGTGCCATTGGGCATAGGTTGCTAAAGATGTTGCAATCTTGGAATAAGGTGCGATGACCTCAATCTCGGACGTGAGAGAATGGGCATTTTAAACAAATACCTCCTTTATTGTGAAAGGGAAATTCTTTAACTTTATAACTACCTCATTCTGAAACAAGGAGGCTCGAAACTATAGTGCAGAAAAATAAGAAAAATAATAATAATAATAAAAAAAACAATGGTCGATATATTTGAAAAAAATCGTCGACATTAAGCTCCCACCGAAGAGAAGGAAAAAAAAAAGGTTTATTGAAGACTATGTTTTTGGTATTGCAATAAAAGAGAAAAATATGAAGGCCTCCATTCTTCCAGGAGATATGGATGACAAAAAAAAAAATGGTTTACTTAAGATACAACCCCTGTAACCTCAACCCATTAAAGTCTCAGTCGCGTTTGTAGGACGCTCTAAATTCTCAAATGATGAATAGCATACAAGATACTGAATACTCCGTTTCCATCGTGCTAATCCAACCCTTTGAATTGTTTGGATAGTAGACCATTCAAAGAATAACAATTGTTTAGCTCAACCAACAATAAATACCCCCCTTCGAAGGGGACGTGGTCTCTGGGAACGCCCCTTCGACTCCCCGAAAAGAAAGGGATGGTTGAGTATGAAAAAAGAGATTGTCATTCCTTCATATTCAAGGGAAATATATAAAGGGGGTTATCACCTCTTTAAAGTCCCAGGAATTTTTCTATACGACGTAATCATATCACGTCATACGCCCATCCAAACGTCTAGGGAAACGTGACTAACAAGAAGGGGTTTTAGGATAATTCAGTTCTTAAAGTGAGATATGATAAAAAAAAATGAACGTCCTACAATTGCCCTGAAAGCTTCGAAAGGTTTGTAGGCTACAGCGAGCTTAAAATATTAGGTTTGTACCATGTTTAACGCAAATGTCATCCAACTCCCCCGAGTACAAGGAAGCCAAGATAAAAGTTCTACAGTTGTGTCTATGGAGCACAAGATAAAAGACGTTACTGCGCAGTGTACGTAATGTCTAATTGTAGAACATTTGTATGTTATGTCAAAGGACACAAAAAAAAAAAAAAAAAAAAAAAAATGTTTCGACTATTCTTCATCTGAAAGAATAGCCTTAATGCGTTGTTTCGCTAGAATGTGAGCTTGACGTGTAGTTCTCTTCGGTTGGGAACCCAATGTCGAGGTAGGTTCCTCTAAAGAGGACGCGTCATCTAAATTAAAAATATTAGAATGGATTTCTAAAGGGTATAGATGCACTATAGCTCGAGTGATCTCCCCATTCTTTGTATTTAATGAAACTGATCGGACGTACCCATCAGGAGAAGTGTGAAGGGTTTTTACTATGCCTAATTTCCATTTCAAACGAGGACCATCCTCCTCCACCAAGACTACATCACCGATAGCAATGTTAGGATGGCCAGAAACATTCCAAGATTGCTTAAGATTAAGTAAATAGTCCTTACTCCATGCACACTGGAATTTGGAAATAAGCGAAAGCGTATACCGATACCTCTTATTTAATTTAACCGGGTCCCGGTAAGTAGTGTCCACTCTAAAAAGCTCTTCTGGAATAGGAAGAGTGTTAAGTTTATAACCCACGAGTAGGTGTGAGGGTGTGAGGGGCTCCTCGCAATGAAGCTCGTCTCCCACAAAGGTGAGTGGTCTACAGTTAAGAACTAGTTCGACCTCAGCGAGAACTGTGTAAAACTCGTCAAAAGTGACTAAAGCAGTTTTCAGAATTCTCTTTAGATGGGTTTTAGTTAACCCGATTAAACGTTCAAAGAACCCACCATAGTGGCTACTACGAGCGGGGTTAAATCTCCAAGTAATGGAGTGTGTGGTCAAAAAATCTCTAACCGATGGTAATGTACGCAAATCTTTGATATACTGAGACGCCGCTTGAAAATAAGTCGCGTTGTCCGAGTATATTATAGAAGGAGTGCCACGTCTGCCCATGAACCTACGTAGCGCTCTCAAGAAAGACTCTGTGCTATTATCGAAGGCAAGCTCCAGGTGAACGGCCCGGGTAACAGCGCAGGTAAAAAGAACTATATAACACTTAGTGATGGCAGTTCTCGAAGTCTTCACGTTGAAGTAACCTGTAAAATCCACTCCAATGACTGTGAAGGGTTTGCTCTCCACCACACGAGAGCTAGGCAAAGCTGCAAGAGGAGCAGAGCGAAAATGAACTGCTTGGAGGCGTTTGCACATAACACAAGGTCGGACTATCTTCTTTATAGTCTGCCGCATGCGTGTAAAATAGAACTTCCGACGAATGATCAAAAGAAGTTCTGAAATTCCTATGTGGTGACGAGTGTTATGAAAATGCCATACAATAAGCTTAATAAAATGGGAATTGGTTGGAAGGAGGATAGGGAACTTGGTATCATTCGGAAGTAAGGCATTATTAAGTCTCCTATCACACCTAAGAACACCCTCCACTAATATCAAACTTAACTGTTTAGTTAATTGAGTGAGGGGTAAGTTATCTCGAATGCAGATTATTTCGGGTTGAAAGTGTTCTCTTTGAAGGGTTCGAATCCAATAAAACTCTGCCCTACTTTTTTCTTCTATAGAAAATTGGTGAGAGAACACTGGTTGAGTAATGGTCTTGATCAAAGGCGCTTTAAGCTTCGCATTCTTAAGATTCTGAATGAATCGATAAACTAAGGTAGTAATGCGATACACCTTGTCAAGTGACGAATAATTATTCAACTCTAGGAGGGGGACCCCTTCTGGACTTCCTGTAACTGTTGTAGTTACAGTAATATTGTTCTCCTCCAAGATGTCTTCCGAAAATGATGGATGTTCGGCCCATGTAGGCGAGTCAGATGGCTTTAAAAGCCAGGTGGGTCCTCTTTGCCATAAATCTGAAAAGATGTATTTATAACTGGATCCAAGGGAAGCAGCGTCGGCTGGATTGTCTTTGGTAGGAACGTACCTCCACTCTGCTGACGGTAAATTTTTTCTAATTTCATCCACTCTATTTTGGTTGAAAGTAGGAAGCTGCTTCGTAGAATGTATCCATTGCAAAGCGACTTGACTATCACTCCAGCAATAGATTTTACGAACTCTTAATAGACCCTCATAAGCACTGAGAATGAATTTAAGAATTCGGGTGGAGAGTAATGCTCCCATGAGTTCCAAACGTGGCATGGTAAGCTCCTTTATGGGAGAAACCTTTACCTTAGCCATAAGAATATTGGAAGTAGGTGTAGTGAGACTTGAATCTAAGTCAGTGTCTAAGTCGGAAACGACGTACACTACAGTGCCATAAGCAGCCTTCGAAGCATCTGAGAAGGCATGTAGCTCCACTTCCCTTGAAAATATTAATTGCCGAGGCAACTTAAACTTTAGGCAATGAGACAGGCTATTAGCTATGGCCTGCCACTCCTTTCTATACTCCTCTGGGATTTTGTGATCCCAATCTAATTTGCTTTTCCATAATTTCTGGAGGAGTATCTTCCCTCGGATCACTACCGGTGATAATATACCAAGGGGATCGAATGCTGACGCTATATTATGAAGAATCTTCCTTTTAGTGTCAGCTTCCGTGTCAAATGTCTTGTGACTGTAGGAGATTGCGTCTTCAACTATATCCCACTCCAACCCCAAAACCTTAATGGTGGTTTCATCAACACCAACTTTATTTCTTTTGAACTCTGTGTTCGCTAGTTGTGAATTTGATGTCCACTCTCGTAGATTGAGACCAGCCCTTTGAAAGAGATCTCTTGATTGAAAGAAAAAAAACTTCCACCTCTTCTTCAGTGTCAAAGGTCCCGAAGAGGTTGTCGACATAAATTTGATTGAGGATAATGTCCTCGTAATCAGTATCTGAGTGTTGAACATGATGATGAATACAAGCAGCCAGCAAAAATGGGCTGCATGTGGCCCCAAATAAAACGGACTTAAAACGGTAAGTCACTATGGGACTTCTAGCATCTGAGGGGTCCTTCACCCATAAAAAACGTGTGGAATCCTTATCTTTTGGTGCAAGACGGATCCCTAAAAATGCCTTCTCTATGTCTGAAGAAGTGGCATAACGTCTCAAGCGGAACTTGAGGAGGATTTTACCTAAGTCCGTAATAAGAGAGGGGCCACTGTGAAGACATTGGTTGAGGCTTGGATTGTTAGAAGAACAATCGAAGACTAATCTTAGTCCTGTGGTAGAAGAGGTTTTACGAACCCCATGATGGGGTAAGTAATGTAGTTTTGCCTCAGGATGAATTGGGGTAGTGGGATTCACCTCTTCTATGAAATCCCTGGAAAGCTGATCCTGGATGACTTCAGAATACGAGTTAAGAAGTTCAGGATCAGATCTAAGTTTTTTAAGGACGCTGTAAAGTCGTCGCTTTGAAAGAGCGTAATTATCCGGGAGTGGAGGGTGATTAGAACGCCATGGTAACGAAACAACATACCTCCCGTCCTCAAAGGAGAGGTTTTCCCGGAATGACTCTAAAGTTGTTTTTTTCCGCTTCGGTGAATCGTTCATTCGGTAGGATGCCAATGTGTGATAGAGACCACAGTCGGTCCAAATCCTCAATGGGGAATGAAGCTTCCTCTCCTTCCTCTTCTTCGGGTGCACTGGAAGGAAACTGTTGTTTTTCCACCTCCTCTTCATCGCTAAGTTCGGACGGAAGATGTTCCGCTCCGATTTCTTCTTCGCTTATTGTGGAGGAGGGGTGGTGCTCCTTGTTGAAGGGGATTATTTCAGATCTAAAATCGTCATAGAGACGAACTTCTGCCCGATACGTTGAAACAACCGAAACCTGCGACTCAGAATCTCTGGAAACAAAGGGTAATTCCCCCAAATTAATTTTCCAACGTTGGTATCCATCAGGTTGATTCCGCGGAAAGTCTCATATGACTTCAAAAATCGGGGAAGGGCGTCCGACCCCACGAGTATCCCTACATCCGTCACGCTATTTCCAGTGGGATAAGGGTTGGCTAATTTGACATGATGTCTACGTAGCATCCTTGTCGTCTTGACCAATCCAGGGATATGAATATCTGTGGGAAGGTGATCAACAACGATAGCAGAGATGGAAATGGTTCCATCTTCCGTCTTAATTTTTAAAGTCACGACATCACGCAACGTGGCGGGGCCATTTTGATTGATGCCGTTAATAGCTATACGAATTTTGGAGTGAGGAAGACATTGCAATGCTTTCACCACCGAGCGAGATACGAGACTGCGTTGCGAGGCTTGATCATAAAGCGCTCTTACATGTATAGTCTTTCTCCTTTATAAACAGATAAGTCTGCTAATGGTAAAGCAACTCCTCTATTTGCTGAGAGGACTGTTGTCACATTATTCAAAGTCTCCTGAGGAGGAGACGTGGGTTGTGTCTGTGGGGAAACGTTTGCCCTCTGGCTCTGGTTTCCATTTTTACGGCAGAACACTACATGATGATCTGTTGCCTGACACTTAAAACAAGGCCTTTGGTTTTTGCAATTGGAGGTGGTGTGGTTCTGAGCCAAACACCTTTCACACCAACCTTGGGCCTTAACAACCTGTTGTCTCAATTCTGGTGTCGGAAGCAAGACACACTCCGAAGGATAATGCGGTCCTTTACAAAATCTACATGTTATGACTTTATCCTCAGTATTCTGACTGGTGGGGGCCGCATTTTGAGCAGGCTGTTTTGTAGAGTGGGATTTTGTTCCCGTAGTAGTCAAAATTGTTGAAACCTTAGGTTTGGCTCCTGTGGACTTCTGTTTGTTTGTTGGTAATTGTTGTGAAGTGTTACTTCCTTTAGATGATTCCCTGGTCTCCTTGGCTCCTTTGATTTCGGAAGAAATTTGCCTAGATGCTTCCAAAAAAGAGAGGGCTTGATCTACCATCTCCACGAGAAAGTCTAGAGTCCAATTTTCTTTGGCCTTGCCCCAGGGTACTTTGTCCTTTATCTCCTGGGGTATTTTCTGAGCTAGGAGGGAACCTAGAATGATTGAGCAACTCTTACAATCACCAATCATCTCCTTATTCTTAAGGGATTCTACATAGCAGAACAAATCTGCTTTAAATCTATACAGATCCTCATGATTATATTCAGGGGAAGACAGTCCACATAATTTCAAAATTAGCGCCTCAATGACCTTAGCTTTGTTACCAAAATCATTTTTGAGCTGCTTCAGAACAATCTGGTAGTTCTCTCCGACCCGTGAGTATCCGGAAACAAGTTTCAAGGCATTACCCCTTAAGCAGTCGAAAAGAAGTTCCAATTTAATATTGTCCTTATAACCGTGACCTTCTGCTATTGACTCAAATGATTCCAAAAATGATTGAAATTCAATTGAATTTCCATCAAATAGTGGTAGCTTTTTAGCAGGAGGCCTAAAAAGACCGAAGTTATGGTTGTTCCTAGAGCAACAGAGGAAGAAGTAGATGAACCTCTATTAGATTTCTTAATAGAGTTCAGATATTCATCAGCACGATTTATTTGTTCTCGGATCATCCTTTGAATTTTAAAACATTCTGTATCGTCTGCAATGAATAATGCACCGCTCAAGGAGTCTTGAATGATCTTGTCACTCTCGTCAAGTTTTAAACTGATGTCGTTTAATAATTGACTAAGTGTGAGGATAGAAGGGGGAGAGGCCTCAGGAGCTGATAACAAATCTTCAAGTTCGGTAGAAGCATGACTGAGACGATTTCTTTGAGTCAAACGTAATCGTTTTGCGTCCCTGAGTTCTCTCGTGTCCGTTGAATCCACATTATCCAAATCAGAAATGTTCTCAACAGTGCTGTTGCTAACTAACTCTGGTGCAGACTCCGGGATAGACAGGTCTGTTGCAGATTGTCTCGCAGTTTTTCTTTTGGTGTTTTCGTTCCGAACGGAAACTTCCTCTTTCGATGCTCCTGAATTGGAAATTCTCATGGGGCTAGGCCCCTTTGCTCCCTTCGGTCTTGTCATAACCTCTTTTGTAATTTAATCAAAATACCAAAAAAGGAAAGGTATATACAAAATATTAAAGCACGTCCACAAGAGTAAACTGCGTTTTATGTCTGTCTGTCTACTGTAAGCCAACAAATACAGACAAACATAAAAGAAGAAAAAATATATATAAAAAAATAGAGAAAAGATTAAAAACCAAAAAAATATGTCTGCTTCCTCAAGCGATTTATACAGACAAATTAAAATATAAAGGCAAAAAAAATGAAAATGATTAAAAAAAAACGAACTTAATCTACCCTATAGTATATACATATAGATCTTAAGTAATATCTATATACAAACAACCAGGAAGAAAAGGCCATAATAATAATAATAATAATAATAATAATAATAATAATAATAATAATAATAATAATAATAATAATAATAATAATAAGCTATAATAATAATAATAATTAATAATAATATAATAATAATAATAATAATAATAATAATAATAATAATAATAATAATAATAATAAAAAATAAATAAATAAATAAATAAATAAATGAATAAATAAATAAATAAATAAATAAATAAATAAATAAATAACAATAACAACAACAACAATTAATAACAATAATAATAATATACTAGTAGAACAATAATAATAATAATAATAATAATATAATAATAATAATAATAATAATAATAATAATAATAATAATAATAATAATAACAATAACAACAATAATAATAATAATAATAATAATAATAATAATAATAATAATAATAATAATAATAATAATAATAATAATAATAATAGATAATAACATATGTGACTTTGACAATCCTGGTCATAAATAATACATAATAATAATCAATAATAATAATATAACTAATAAAAGCAGAAAAAAAAAAGAAAAAAATCCTTCAAAACAAGACTCATATGTATTGGCGTCCGTGTGTGTGTATGAAAGGGAGGAAAAATTATGAAAATACACACTTACAGCAAGATATTTGTGTGTAAGGAAGAGCAAACTTATTAATACACACGCTCATAAAACATGTACGTATGTCTGTCCTCAACACTATATACAAGGCAGAACTAATAATAATAATAATAATAATAATTAATAATTAATAATAATAATATAATAATATAACAATAATTAATAATAATATAATAATAATAATAATAATAATATAATCTAATAATAATAATAATAATAATAATAAAAAAAATAACAATTATACTTATAGGGAACTGCCATTGATAACGATGACTATAAAAATAATAAATCATAATTAATAATAAAACTATAAATAACTACAATAAATAATAATAACTACAATAGTAGTAATAACTACAATAATAATAATAATAATAATAATAATAATAATAATAATAATAATAATAATAATAATAATAATAATAATAATAATAATAATAATAATAATAATAATAATAATAATAATAATAATAATAATAATAATAATATAATAATAATAATAATAATAATAATAATAATAATAATAATAATAATAATAATAATAAAGCAAAAAGGAGAAAAAAAAGGGGAAAAAGAGAAAAACAAATGGTTCTCACTTAACACAAAACGCAAGACATGTTTGCATGTTTGTGTGGGAGAGAAGAAAGAGAAATTAAAACACATCTCGTGTAGTACATGTGTGTTTGTCAATGTGTATTAAAAGGAAGAAAGGTTGCGAGTTCACTCGTACTGAATGAACTATGCTCTAAGAAAAGCAAAAAATTAAATTAAATTAAAATAAAATCGAATAAATTTAATAAAAAAAATTAAATGAAATTAAATTTAAATTTAAATTTTAATTTTTTAACACGTTCTTACCTCCAATTCTGAAACGGTAATAAATTGTCTTAAGTAAACAAGTTCCCGTCTCGAATAAAATCATAAATAACATGTAATATAAACAAATTCGAACTTTATGTTTCAGTTCATTGGAACGTCGCTCGTTCATCAAAGTCCCCGCGAAAAAACCGGAGAAAGGGATATAATTCAGTAGCGGTCGCGAGGGGCAATCGGGTATAACGAGTGGCAGCGCCGTAGGGCAGAGGTCACTCGCCAAAGCGATGATTAATACGCCTGCGCCGCTAGGCACGATGCTTACAAAGTGCTAAGCACTATGAGGGTAAAAAGGTCACCCGCGAATAGGAATAATAAATGAGGGTTGGCCGCTAGGCACAAAGCGACGCGAAGTGCCAAGCGGGGGTGGGGGGTTGGGTAGTAAAATTGGGCGCCAACTGTCGAAATTGGCGGGAAAAATAAAATCCTTTATTCTACGATAGAATAAGGGGGGTAATATGCAGCCCCCCTCCCTCTCTCTCTAATTTTTAATCCCCCCTTTTCTTATAAACGCAGAAAAAGGTGTAACTCGACTTCTGTTTGCTGTATATACAATCCACATGTAGGTACCGCTTTCCTACAGGATAGCACACACAAACAAACACCAAATAATAGATATATTGCCTTGGTACAAAAAAAATGATGTAATTTAATTACGATTGTAATTTTGTAGTGTGAAAAGTTCCTCCACAGCCCCCATCATCGGGAGGGGGGTATACATACACATGTACATTAAACACCCACACATGCATGTATATCACCACACACCCCTCGATAACGGTCCCCCTCCTAGAATAAAAAGAATAATTCTAGAAGTTCCTTCAGTAGGAAAAAAGAGGTTATAGCCATATGAAGGTTAAAAGAGATGGGACAGTATGTGTCTAATGTATCTCTATTAGATGAAACTGCAGACAAGTTTCATCTAAAAGCTACTTTAATATTGACAGTAGGAGAATGTTTGTTTCTTCACAAATACAATTCTCTAAGCTCGTGTGTAAAAACCAAGGGATGGAGTACTCACCTGAGTTCTTCACCTACACACAACGTAGTGACTTACTTACTTAAAGACTTGGTTACAAGCAAGCACGATTATAAATCACCATTATTTACAACATGCAATTAGAAATTACACATAAATGCACTAAATTAATAAAAGATTGAAAAATGTAATTAGGCCTCTGCTTCAAATAAGATTGAAGAGACAAAGGCAAAACACAAACACAGCACTAAAACAAGGATACACCGTGTAAGCAGCGAATGCGATCAGTAAGAAGACCAACATGCGACTAAAACAGGGGAGAAAAAGGCAATTGGTTGCTAAAGAATGTTGCAATCTGGAATACAGGTTGCGATGACCTCATCCGGACGTGAGAAGAATGGGCATTTTAAAGCAAATCCTGAATTACAAAAAGTACCTCCTTTAATTCGTGAAAGGAAATTCTTTAACTTTTATAACTACCTGCATTCTGAAACAAGGAGGCTCGAAACTATAGTGCAGAAAAATAAGAAAAATAATAAATAATAATAATAATAAAAAAACAATGGTAGATAGTTAAAAATTCTTCACATTGCAATAATAATAATAATAATAATAATAATAATAATAATAATAATAATAATAATAATAATAATAATAATAATAATAATAATAATAATAATAATAATAATAATAATAATAAAAAATAAAGTCATGCCTAATAATAGTATTGATAATAATAGTGCTTTTTTTCGTTTAGATGTGTCAAAATCATTTACAAGAACAAAAGCTCACTCTAACAGTGTTATTTTTTTTTTTAAATTATGTTTCTAAACTAGTCTTATCTTTAACCTTTTATCGAGTGAACTAAAAAACAAAACGAATGAATTTCTTATAGAAGCCAGAGACAAATTCCTTGCATTCATTTCATGATGACTCATCATTCTAAATCATTTAAAATTTTAATTTCTGTTGATTATAACGTATCAAACTTTAAAGTATATTATGATAACTTTTAATTGTTGATGCAATTGGAATAATTTCGAAAATAGCACCGGAAAAAGATGAAATTGTCAATTCTTAAAAAACCTATCTTTGACCACTACGGCGATCACGAAGCGAGAAAGTTAGGCCCGAAGAATCTAGATTTTTTTTCCATCCCGCTCGAAAAATTCTGCAATCTTTAAAAATTTATAATGAAATCTTTGGCAGCCATTAAAGTATTAAACATCGGGCCTCAGAAAAAATACATTTTCCTTTCATAGATGTTAAAGCATGAGAAAGAGCTTTATATGCAGTATATTTATATATATATATATATATATATATATATCTTATATATATATATATATATATATATATATATATATTATATAATTTATATATAATATATAATTATATATACTATAGATATTATATAGGTATCTATTGTTTAAAGAAGGATATTCTATATATAATATTATATATATATATTTATATATATATATATATATATATATATATAATATATATATATATATATATATATATATATATATATATATATATATATATATAATATATATATATATATATATAGTATATATATATATAGTATTGGAAGGTGGGCATTAATGTACTATTGTTCAAATGTACAACAATTTTAAATTACGCTGGAAACCGATGCATGAATCGACGCGACTCGTTTTGCTTCATATACAGTGCTCCTCTTTAATTAGGTAATTAACCTAAAATATAGGTAACGAGTCATTCAATTTGTAAATGCTTTTGGAATTTAGTGTAATTTATTCTAAATGATAATAAAAGATATCGGAAATCTATCGAAAAGAAAACAATAATACCAATTTTCTATCAATAGAGTAATTTAATTCAAATATTCCAAAATATGGTATTCGCATAGCACAATATTAAATTGTGGTATTTGGAATATTATATATATATATATATATATATATATATATATATATATATATATATAAATATATATATATATATTATATATATATATATATATATATATAATATATATATATATATATATATATGTGTTGGTGTGTGTGTATATGTGTGTGTGTGTGTGTGTGTGTGTGTGTGTGTTGTGGTTGTGTGTGTGTGTGTGTGTGTGTGCTGATTACGTCACTATAAAATAATGGTTT
>JABUQX010094788.1:27500-37500 GCA_015478945.1 Trachelipus rathkii | reverse complement strand
ATGTCCTTCTTATGAATATATAATTAATTTGTATATTATGTTAGAGTATAGGAAGCCAGTAAAATCTCTTAAGTATTCACTAATATCCACTTTTAAGTGTGAGCTTATATCCTATAAAACGATTTATATACTCACATCAAAGAGTTCTATTCTACATAATATATAAGAATAAATTCACCTTGTCTAAAAATATATTTACAACTATCATTAAGTTTATGTATACCATTAAAAATTAAACTTTTCAACTCCTCTCTCACATCTATCTAACTATCTATTAGCTATCTCTCTCATATCTATCCTCTTCTCTTCAACATTTCTCTCTCACTCTCTCTTTATCTCTCTCTCATCCTGCTCATTATCTCTCTATCATCTCTCACATTCTCTCTGCTCCGTGTTTTTCGGTCAACCAATTCATAATCAAATCGAAAAGAAAATAATCTCAAATCATTTTCTTCATTTACTCTATTATTTCTCCTCTACTCTATCTCTCCTTCTTTATTACTTATTCATTACTTATCTATGCTATTATTTCTCATCTTCTCAATCATTACTTATATTCTATATTACTGATGAGACTGTCGTTATTAGCTAACTTTACTGCTAACAATTTTAGTCAAACTCCAGCACTTAGTCTCACTATTTCATCATTATTATTACTCTCATTATTGAATCATTTCTCGTTTTTCCGATTCAATCACGTTCGTCTCTACATTCTACTCGAATGCATACTTCATCAATGACTACTTCAAATACAATCGAAATATCAACGATCTGCGTCTTCTGTCATACACCCATGGCAGAATCTTCATCACTCCTCATTTTGGAGCTACGATCTTTCGCGTCACTGCGCTAGCAGAATCAATTTTCTTTTCCCTTGCAAGAATACTTCGCACATACATTCTTGCATTTGAAAACATTTCTAGATATCTCATCTCATCTTTGTCATTTTGAAACCAAATTTTCTTCATTCCTCATTATTGTCTGCATGCTTTCTCTCTTCGTTCTTGCTCTAATTAAAATAAATTACTATCTCTCCATGTCTCTCTTGCACTATATTATTAACATTATCTGCTCATTTCACTATTCTGCTACGTCTTAACATGTCGTTAGGCAAATGGCCGTTACATCTATATGGCATTTCAAAAATTCGATTTCAATGGCGTCTCTTGCTACAATTCTTTTCAACTCTTAAATACGTTTGCCACTTTCACTTTATCTTCTTTAATATATAATTTGTGTGCTTTGTAAAAAAGAAAAAAAAAAGTTATCCGCAGATAACATTTCTACTGACATACCCTTTATTCATTTGTTTTTGTTTATCCCCAGAACTATTCGATATTAAAAACTATTATCATCAAAGTAGATTGGCAAGTTATCTAATCGTAGTGTCTTATTACCATACGGACCTGTGAAAAATCGTTTATAAGGAATTTCTCCCGTACTTCCAATTTTGAACAGTTAAATTTATCAATGATGCCGGATTCTGACGCTGCATCCACCTCATCTTGCCTCACTTCATTAAATTAAAATTGGCAGAAATTGGAAGTAAAAGTAAATATTAAAATTATTAGCATTTAAAAACTCTTTAGACTAGGGTAGATAAAAACCATAATTTCTAAAAAAACAAACTTTTATAAAACTAAAACGATAATCAAATCGCCTGTTTTCATATTTCTTCTTCATTCTTGGCTTGAGGGTTTATTATTTCACTTTTCACTTTACTTAAGTGTCCTTAAAAATTTTTAAAATAGTAATTTTTATAAAAAAGGTTCTCAATATTTTAAACATTTTTTCTTTACCTCAAAAATGAGTAGATACTGGAGGGGGCCATAATCGTACGGGATGGCAGTTTGTCTCGCTGTCTGCTTCTTCCGTCGTTCTATTTCTATCTCTTTCTTATAAATATCTTTACCCGGATGAAACTCTATTGGGTATAGCTCATATCACTATCGCTCTTCTCATTCTAACATACTACGCTTTGCCCATGCTTGAAGTCTTTTTAAACTTCTCTCTCATTTGTTTAAAGCATTATATTTAAAATGTTGAAGGTCCGTGTCCCGGGAAGGAAAGGTCAAAGTTGACTTAGATACTTACTGGGTTACTAGTTTCTGACCTGAATCATTTATCTCTGCACATATTTAATAACATTTTTGATGAAGTTGTTGCTTGGCTTACAAAAATACTGGTATCGGTAAGGCATAAGTTTGGTATGCTGCTACGAAAGTTTTGCTGACTTATTCTGGCATCGGTCATAATCAAATTTGGTCTATTGATTCGCATCCTAATTATATATATATATATATTACTATGCTCTATCTATATCCATATCTATATCTATCTATATATCTATATATAATAATATAGTATAATACTATATATATACTTCACTATAGCTCTATATTATAGATCTCTATATATATATCTTCAATCTATTCTACTTTCATCTAGCTATCTACTTCAATGTCCGGGTGATGTCCATTCAACTCCATATGGTCGCATTTCAGTCATTCTCTAATCTCACTCATCCTTCTCTCGAATACTCACATTATTTAATACAAACTTGTTCAAGTGTCTATAACACGATGTTCTGATTGTACATCTCCTTTCTATAATATCTCTCTGTCATTCGTCTTTTCTGCATTCGCAGATCTACATATACTAGCATCATCTCTTCTAATGTTTATCATCTCATGAAACATGGCGCAATTGTTTCATTCGACAACTCTACACAAATTTCTATTATTTCTTCGATCCAATATCTCACATAAGTTTCTGTCTAGCACGACAAATTTGGTCAAGGGAAGGGGGAGAAGGCTACTCCATTTCACTGCTAAGATTCAGCTTATTCACCATTGCTATAAGACGCTAAGTTATATATTTTAATTCACAGGACTTCTCACTACATACTGCCTGCAATAAGACATCTCCAAGAATTTACTTTTTTATACGGGGCGTTATTATTCAATTAATCACCCTCTTAATTAAATATATATCAATTATATTAAAATCAGGTCTCCTAAGTGGTCGAAGACCCTTGAAACTCTCTTCTCTGCTCGCATTATTCCGTGACAGAACTGTCTTCCCTTCCTCATTCGCACTTCAGTTCTTACGGGTCGGAGAAGGTGGACTCGGTTGTTCTCTTTGACTCTTACCGATTCACTACCCCAGTTTTGTGATTTAATCAGTCCTGGCCTCTTTACCTAATCTCTAACTTTCTCGTTGCTGGGGCTTTTAATCCTCTTTCTCCTCCTATTCTTCTCACCTGACTTTCTCGTTTTCTATCCCTCAGCATTTTAACACTTTCATCCGTGTGTCCCACTCTCTCCTCTTCTGCCCCAATCCACACCACCCATCTCCAGCACACACCACCATCTATACTATCTATATATATATATAATTATATCTATATATTATATATATCCTATATCTTATATATATATATCTATATACTATTAATATATATATTATATATTATCTATATATTATATTCCAATACCAAATTGTCTATTGTGCTAGCGATCTCATATTTTGGAATATTGTAATTAATTACTCTTATTGATCAGAATTGGTATTATGTTTCTTTTCCGATAGATCTCGATATCTTTTTTTTCTAATTTAGAATAAATACACTAATTCAAAAAGCATTACATTGAATGATCGTACTTTATTTTACTGAGAAATCTTAATATAAAAGGAGGAGCAATGTCTATCAGCAAGTTCAAGTCGATTCATGACCTGTTTCGTGTGTATTAAATTTTCGTACATTGAACAATAGTACTTCGGTTCCTATATAATTATATATATATATATATATATTCATTATAATATATTATTTACTTATAGCTATATATATTTTACTATATAATTATATCTTATATATATATATCTTACTATATATATATATAATATAATATTTATTATCTTTATATATAATATATATTTTCAAAATTTTAATCATATTAATTACACAATTTTACTGTAAAAAAATAAACCAGTTATAGATATATAAATGATCATATATTTTACTCTTCATTATTATTATATCTCTTTGATATAACAAGCTTTTTCTCCTTTGGTTCAAAATCTTATTGAGACAAGTTATTTTCTGAGGCGGATGTTTAAACTTTAATGCTGCCAAAGTTTTACTCTATAAAATGTTTTTTAAAGATTGCGAATTTCTCCGTGAGCGTGGGTGGAAAATCTAATTTCTTCGCTAATTTCTTCATTTGTTTATTTTTAGTGTCAAAAGATAGTTTCAGAATATATTTTAAGGAATTTTTCTCTCCATCTTTTCCTACTTTCAATTTGCATTCCAACATTAAAGTTATTTCCAATATTATTAGTTTTGCATTCCTTCTATGTCAAATCAGAACTTCACAATTCTTTATCAATGTGTACTTTCTGAAAGCATGTTATTTCTCTTCTTTTGCTGATTTTTTCTAATGCAACCTCTTCTTCGTCTCTCCTCTCCTGCTCTCTTCCTCTCTCGTCTCACTGCGTCTTTTCTCATACTCATCCGTCTCTGCTCTCGTCTCTCCTCTCCTCTCATCTCCTGCTACGTCTCATCTTGATCATTTTTACTTCGTTCTTTGCTTTTTTAATCTCGATCCTCTCTCCGATAAAAATCGCGTAGAACGTGATAATGACCTACAGTACGGATCAACATGAATATTCTTCTATTCAAATCAATCACCATATGCATCTCCTCTCATCTCTCTCATATCTCTATCTCTCTATAGTTCTCTCTCTACTCTCTCTCTCTCTCTTCTCTCTGCTCTGCTCTCTCAACCAGTCTCTCCTCTCGCGTGCGTCTCGTCTCTCTATATACGTCACGTTCGAGCTCTTCTTGTTCTCTCTTTCTTCTCTCTCGCTGCTAATTCCCGTCATCTTCTTTGCTTCACTCTTTCTTTATTTTATGCCCATCCAATTTCAATCGTTATCTCATCTCTTATGCTGTTCTAAAAAATCCATATCTTTCATCTCTTATTTCCTTCTTTGCTCATTTGTTTCTATCTTTATTCTATTCATTACTCTCTCTATTATTCATATTCTATCTCTCTCTCATCTCTTCTCTCTCTCTCATTATCTTATTATCTACCTCCAATTCAATCGTTCTTTTGAGGACTCATTACTTCATCTCAAATTCCATTCTTTTAAGTAATTAATTTAAAACATTATCTTCTCTCTCTCTCATCTCTCTCTCTCTCTCGTCCATCTCTTCGTTTGGTCTGGTTTTCTCAAATACTTCTCTTTCTAGACTCTCTCTCATCCCATTTGTTTTCTTTTCTTTTCATTACTTATTTTCTCTCTATACTTTTTACTTTCTCTTTCTTCATCTTTCTCCTGATAATAGTTTCCCGATCGGCTCTCTTCCTGTTCTTCATCTCTTCGTCAATCTCTAGATCTCTCGTCTCTTATACGTTAAAGGATTTACCCATTTCCACCCAATAAAGGAGTCGTACTTTTGTATCATCTCTGCATTTGTTTGAAATGCGCCCATTCTCATTTACAGTCTCCTCTCACTCATGTGTAAATCGTCCGGGGATTCTGAAGGTCATCTGGCACGTTTCATTCCGTCGCCCAAATCGTCTGAAATTCGTCCCACTGCGATCATTCGCTCTCTCTCTCTTCTATCTGCGGATCATCGTCTCTCTCGTCCTCATAATCCCTCTCTCTCTGCTCTCTCTCATGGCTTGTTTTGTGCTATTCAACTGTTGATTATTACTTTTTCATTCTAGATCTTATATTCTTTTGAGTTTTTTTTTACGATATACGCATGGCTCATAGTCTTTCTTATAACCTGTTTTATTCGAGGAGCAGATTACGAAGTTGCTTAACGTGAAACAGCTTGCTACATATGCCTTGTCTTCTCAAAGAATAGTGACATAGGTGTCTCTATGTGCAGTGTAATAATGGACCTTTATATATTAGAGAGATTTCACTCGTCAAATTTATTTCTTTTTTGAGTATTAACGACACGTATCAGTGTGAGCCATTATTAATAACAAATATTTAAATAGCTTCTTAGATATAGATTGAGCCTATCTCATTTTTTACTCTAATTCCTTTCATTAGTAATGTATTAATGGATAGATCAGATTATGTATTAATAGTGAAATGTATTATGGCACTTTGTTGGAGAACTGTTGTAAATATTAGAATATTAAAATATATTTATTGTTTTACAAAATAGCATATTTGTGGCAGAGTTAATTTCAATACTCTAAATCCATTTTAATTAATTTTAAGACTAACAATATACAATATTTACAATATTACAAAAAATATTGTTCATACAACTTACATTATTTAAAGGTTATAAAAGTTAAGTAATTTAATAACTATATTACACTAATAGATTTTCCCTAGTTTGGTTGTGTAGGAATGATCCTGAAAGGGGTCGTGAAACTATTCAGGCGAGACACAGTGTCGTGGTCTGTTTTTAACCTGAGACCCGAAAAACTCATAAATCTCTGTGGATTATTATACAGTAACAGTATAAAAAAATGAATAACTAAAATAACAATAATAAATGTTTAAGGAAGATTAAGTCAGATTTATGTGAAGAAAATAAAATTCAAACATTCATCTCGCTAAACTGGTCAATTATTAGAGTATTCTTTTTTAGATGAAACTTTTGAGTTTCATCTATAGATGATATCAATTAGAAACAACATTATCTGTCGCCATTTCTTTTTAACCTTCATATGGCTTATAACCTCTTTTCGCTCTGAAGGAACTTCTAGATATTTTCTTTTTATTCTAAGGAGGGGGAACCGTTATCGGAGGGGTGTGTGGTGATATACATGCAGTGTGGGTGTTTTATTGTGACAAGTGTATTGAGTATACCACCTCCTGAATGGATGGGGGCTCGTGGAGGAACCTTTTCACAAATATCTACATAAATACAATCGTAATTAAATTAACAGATCATTTTTTTGGTTACCCCAAAATTCATACCCGAGGAATATATCTATTATATTGTAATTGGGTGTGTTTGTTGGTTATTTGTGGTGCTATAGTTTACCCGTCCTTAATATAATAATAATAATAATAATCAATAATATAATAATAATAATAATAATTAATAAATAATATAAATAATAATCAATAATAATAATATAATATATAATAATAATAATTAATTAGATTATTATTATTATTATTATTATTATTATATAAATAATATATAATAAATATAATATAATAATTAATATAATATATAATAATGAATAATAATAATAAATAAATATAATAATAATATAATATAATAATATAATTATAATAATAATAATATAATAAATAATAATTATATAATAATAATAATAATAATAACTAATAATAATAAAAAACACAATAACAATAATAATTAATAATAATAATAAAGATTTTTAATAAAAACAGATAAAATAGTAATTTTCACAATACTAAATACGAAGTAATAATAATAATAATAATAATAATAATATAATAATCAATTATAATAATAATAATAATAATAATAATAATAAATATAATAAATAATTAATAATAGATATTTATACATTAATCATCATTATAATTATACATTATTTATAATTATAATTAATAATCATTAATGAAATAATAATAATAATGAAATCAATAATAATATAATAATAATATATAATAATAATAATAATAATAATAATAAATAATTAATAATATAATAAAATAATCCAAATGGTATAATAACAATGAACATAGTATTTGAGAAGCCGGACATATCTTTTATAGTCCATCCCGATAAAATAATAACATAAAAATATCAATAATAAATAAAAATAATAATGATAACAATTGCAACAAAAAAAATAATAATGATATAATAATAATAATAATAATACATCACTCAATTATAATAATGAATATAATGATATAAATATGATAATGACGATAAATAATAATAATAATAATCATATATAATAATAATAACAATAACGAGAGTAACAATAAACGATAAAGAAAGAATAATGAATAATAATAATAATAATAATAATAAATAATAATCATAATAATAATGAAAAATAGTAATATTATTAGTACTTATTTATACAGCTGTTTTGAGTAGCTTGTAAAATGTGCATATAGTAATAGTATTAGTACTTATTTTATTGTAGCTTTTTTTGAGTTTACTTGTAAATTGCAATATAGTAATAGTCATTTTTTAATTCTTGAAGTAAATCGTTATAGACTTTAACACATTTATAACCTAACTGCTTGTCTAGCTTTTTCCAACCTATAGAAAGGAGGATTTACGCGAGCACTATTTCTTAGATTTAAATACCGTCTCTTTGAATTTGTTTTATGAAATAGTTGATATTAGGCAGTATACATGCCTTATTTTGTAAAGTATCTTGTGGCTGTTTTCCTTTAATAGAGATGACTTCAATAGGTCTTCAATTGTAATATTTTAAGTTTTTTTTTAAATAAAAGGTGGCTGTATGCTCATAGAAGTTTTTAGTGGGGCTTAACAGTCGGATGAAGCGTTTTTTGCATCAAAATAACCGAATTAATAGCTGATTTGCTAGCTATGCCAAAGACTGGAAGACAATATAATAATGTGGGTGTATATGTGCATATTATATCTTCTTCAATATATATATCAAAGGCAATATTCTTTTACGAACTAGTATATACATATATTTTGCTAGTTTACTCCCTAGCTGGTTGATATGTTCTTTGAATGTCATTTTTTCATCTAAGTACCGGCCCGATGTCCGGGCGGGTCACCGGAGCAGCCGAGAACACAAGAGAGGAAACAAGAGCAAAGAAAACACAAAAAAAAGAAAAAAGAAAAGAAAGAGAAAAAGAAAAGAAATGAGGGAACGGAAAAGGGAGAAAAAGTAGAAAAGAAAAAAGACAGGAAAGAGAGAAAAAGTGGAAAGAAAGGCACAAGGAATGAGGGAAAAGAGAGAGAAGAAGAGAGAAAAAGAGGAGAATAATATAAAAAAAAGAAGAAGAAAGAAAAAAGAAAAACAAGTAAAAAAAAGAAAAGAAGAAGGAGGAAAAAAAAACAAGAAAAGAAACAAGAAGAAAAAGGGAGAAGAAAGAAAGGAAGAAAGAAAGAAGGAGGGGAGAAAGAGAAAAAGAAAGAAAAAAAAAAAAAAAAAGAGAAAGAAGAGAAAAAAAGAAAGGGAAAAAAGAAGGAGAGAAAGAAAAGAGAAAAAGAGAAGAGGAAAAAGAGTGAAAAAAATAGGAATACATACATATATAGTCCAACGAGGAAGAAAAACAAGAAGAAAAAGGGAAAAAAAAAGAGGAAATAGTAAGATAGGATAAGAGGGATGAAAGAAGAGAAACTAGAAGGTGATGACGAGAGAAATGGTCGTTGATCAGGATAAAAAAACAGAACAAAGAAAAAAAAAGGGAGAAAGAAAAAAGGGGAAAAAAAAAAGAAAAGAGAAAGGGAAAAAGAAACAGAAGGGAGGAAAGAAGAAGAGATAAAAAGAAAGAAGATGAGATAAGATGAGAAAAAAAAGAGGAGAAGAAAAAAGAAGAAAAAAGAAATAAAAAAAAAGAAAAGAAGAGAATCGAAGGAGAGAGAAGATGAGGGAAAAGGAAGTAGAAAAAAAGAGAAAAAAAAAGAGAGAAGACTGGGAGCACAATACGGAACATTGTTTTTAAAGCTGAGAGAAAAGAAAGAGATAAAGAGGAAGAAGAAAAAACAGAAGAAGAAAAGAAAAAGAAGAAAGAAAAAAAGGAGAAAAAAAGAAGTAAAAAAAGGAATATTAAGAAAAAAAAAAAAAAAAAAAAAAAAAAAAGAGACTAAAGAACAAAGGACAGAACTAAGAAGGAAAAATATAACATGAGAAAGAAAAAGAGAGGGAAGAAGGAGAGAGGAAGAGGGGAGAGAAAGAGGAAACAGAGGAACAAAATCGAAACAATAATAGTAAAATTAGAGAAGAAAAAGGAAAAAGTATGAAAAGTTTAGCATTACTAAAGAGATAGATAGAATGAGAGGCAAAGTAAAAAAGAAGCA
>JABUQX010094788.1:20000-22500 GCA_015478945.1 Trachelipus rathkii | reverse complement strand
AATGTTCCGGTATTTTCCGATTCTACCTGGTATACTTTTAATTTGCTTTGATGTTTATAATTTATTTAAATTATTTTTAAATTAAATTAAGAAAGAAACTCACCATCAAAAATATTGATATTGGAATTGCAGAGAGAGAGAGAGAGAGAGAGATGAGAGAGAGAAGATGAGAGAGAGAGAGAGAGAGAGAGGAGAGAGAGAGAGAGGAGAGAGAGATGAGAGAGAGAGAGAGAACGAGAGAGAGAGATGAGAGAGAGAGAAGAGAGAGAGAGAGAGAGAGAGAGAGAGAGAGAGAGATTGTAAGAGGCTGCGGAGCCGGAGCCGCGGAGCCGTAAGGTGGAGCTGAGCCGGAAGCCGGAGCCGGAGGCGAAACTTTTTTGAGGGACTGGAGGAGCCGGAGCCGGAGGCGAAAATTTTTGGGGAGTCTGAGCCGGAGTCGGATTGAGCCGAAATTTTAGGGGGGGCACTGGAGCCGAGAGCCGGAGTCGGGAGCCACAAGATCTTGGTCAGATAAAAATGAGAAATTATACAAATTAAGTAATTTAAATTTTATTTACTACAGGTGTTATATATATATATATATATATTATATATAATATAATATAATAAAATAAAGAAATATTAAATATATTATATATAATATATATATAATGTGATTAATAATTGAGGAGATTCAGCTGTCCCAGTCAACCAATATTCCAATAATAATATATATAATAATATATATATAGTATATTTATATTATATATAATTAATAATATATATATATATTATATATAATATAGATATATATATTATTATATATTATTATAATATATATATATATATAATATAATATATTATATATTCTCCTTTTTTCCAAACATTTGATTATGTATATTTTATTATTCAATAATTTAAAAAAGGCGGTTACTTCTGATAGCTAACTTTATAATGAATGAAGTTTAATAGCCTTAGAAAATCATGTCAACTAAACAAAAATCGAAAACACCTTAATACTATTTGAATTTATTACTCACTCTGATGATAAAAATTCACTTTCATTTGTCAATAGAAATAGTAACACAGTTGATGAGAAACAGTCAGTTCGATCATGCACAAAGAGTTCACCTAACTACCATTACTCATGGGGTCACAATCACACTATTGGATCTTTAAATCTAATGCGACATTTTAAAACTCTATATCCAGACATTGCTGCAGATTGTTAAAAAGAAGGTGAAGCTAAAGGTAATCAGGATAAACCTTTAATTTCAAAAATTCAGACTAAAGTGGAAACTTTTTCAGATGCCAAAACTTGTTCTGTCTATGTAATGTGAAAAATTCAAAATACAATTGATGTATTAATGAGTTGTTAAAGATAGTTGACCCATTAGTTTTCTTCGGCATGACCAGGATTTTAAAGCACTGGCGTGGAGACATGGCTTAGAAAACTGGAAGTCCCTTTAAACTGGAAAAATATTTGTAAAAATAGTTCTAGAAGAAAAAATAAACAAAAAAATAGCTTAAAAATTGATAAAGGGACGCTTTGTGCATTTAAAAATGTGTTACTTACACATGGGCAAAGCTTAATTATTTTGTCAATAATTTTAGTATATGTGGATGAAGATAAAAAACAATATTTCTAAAACGTTAGCAGTAAAAAAAAATACTTCAAATTCAGCGAATATATTCAAGAATTGTTAGACATCTTAAAAGAATTCGAAATAACAAGAGCAAAAAGTAGCTTAGTTACGGATAACGCATCAAACATGATCAGTTTACGGAATTGAAAAATTAAATAGGACAATGAGGGTGAGGAATAGGAAGCTGGTAAATGATACTGATTTTATTGAATGTTAAAAACGAATAAGCAATAGTTGTTTTCAGAATGAACCTGATAAAACTATGAAAAGACATGTTCCGATAACGTTAACATTGCACACATTATGAGATATGGAGTTCATACTTTACAGTTAGCAGTGTGTGATGTTCTCCACAATATTCATAGAGCAAATCTTAATAAGCAGGGCGAAGACAATAGCAAAAGCAGCACGTACCCAAAATTAATGGAAGTTTCTTAAAGAATCAAGCTGCAAAAGTGGGCAATCTAGGTCAAGAGACAAGTATGGGGAAGTACTCTTATGCTTAAAGGCTTTCTGCACTAAAAGTCTATATAGTAGTATGATGGCTGCCGTACTTCTGAACTTTCTTTCTCCGACAGTCAGTGGGGAACAAATCGAAACACTCGAAGAATTATTAAAAACACCCATACTTACAACAACAAAATATTCAATCAGAAGGCTTGACTGCTGGAAAATTTTTATAGAGAACGAATTTTAGGCAAATCACAAATAATTTCCATGAAAAGAAGGAAGGAAAGGATGTTAACTGAAAATAAAATATTTTTGTCGAAAATCTTTGTTTAGAATCTTTCCCAGAACTGGTAAGATCTGATATTTTAAAAGCTAGGAGTGTTCTTTGTGAACTAGGACTTAAAATGAAAACTACCATCCAACAG
>JABUQX010094788.1:0-15000 GCA_015478945.1 Trachelipus rathkii | reverse complement strand
TATATAATAATTATATATATATATATATATATATAATATAATATATATTATTAAAATCTTTTTTTATTATTTAAAACTATACGAACATCACATAGAGGTAAGATTCGCATATAATTTTATCAGTTATGTATTCGGAATTGCAGTTCTCTCAGGACCGATCTAGGTGGGTAACGACTAGGTATACCTTCGGTCCTACCCCTCTTATTATATATATAAATATATATCCCCCCAATCTCGAGCTTCTATATGATACCCTAAATTAACATTACTCTTTATTGAAATATAATATATTACAGATATATTAATATACTATATAGGTTCGTAGCGCACCATGTTATACTTGGCAAACGTGCGCACAGTAATAGGAGGACGACGCAACTAGAGTTGTCATCCCTGTCTCCACAGAGTGCTGAATACGCGAACTAGAAGACGAAGTAGAGCACTAGCGCTCCAAGTATCAAAGCTGTGAAACGGGGTGTAATACTATGACTCCATACTATTCATATATAGTGAAAAACAACGGGGTGTCAGTCGTAGTTGTATAACCATTTATAAAAACTGAAAAGAACAATGCAATACGGGTATATATATATATAATATATATATATAGGTAAACGCGAGAACCCATTATAAAGAAAAAATAATATATATATATAATATAAATGAGTAGTTTATATGGACTCCTAAATGTTAAAACTATATATATAAAAGAAATATACTTACAATATAAAGAACATGCAGCTGTAGGTACACGTTAATATCTTTTTTTTCCTTATAAAAAAGAACGCTAAAGGCACTGCACCACACTCTAAAGCGCCGATCCTCAATAATGAGATCTAAAAGAACAAGGCAGGCTGGGTGTGTCTACGTAGTTATCCGCTCCGAGCATAGGACACGAGAGCCAAAAGTTAGCGCGCAAGGACCGAGACCCCAATATATGAATAAGACTTCAAATCAATGATCTAAACTCAACCCGACCAAGTTAGTCGAAGCGAATAGGGAGCCCTCGCACTTGTGGGCGAAGTTGCTCTCATACTGATCAATCATTAATAGAAAACAGAACTAGGGCGAAATACCCAATATGAAACAAGCAAATGGAGGTTTCCGTAACCGCCGCGATGCGGCTAAGAATATCAGTATAAAAGTCAAAACATAGTCAGAAGCCAAATTTAAAATGACCACAAAAAAACAAGTACTAAATTCCTCGTAATGTTAGCCAGGGACCCACTTATTAAAAATTATATTTACAAATTTTACATTAATATATTAATAACATAGACTAATTACTATAATATTCAATATGACAACATACAATATTAATTTATATATAATATATCACTAATTTACTATATATATTCATTAAAAATATAATAATCTTTTAATAAATAGTATAAATATATGCAGCCTATATAAATATTATATATAGTTATCATACAAACAAATTAATCACTTAATTAATTAACATATTTATTTATCACTATCATCATAATTGTTTATTATTATCTTACACTTGAGATGTCCATCATTATTATTTATATTATCTAATATTATAATTTCAATTTAATTTTCCATCTAATTTTATTCCTTAATCGCCACATCTTCCCTAATGCAAGATCTCAATATTTTATTAAGTATAATCCAAAGCACCATTTATCTATACGTATTATTTAATCAATCTACTGTGCGTAAAGAAATATGATACCTGTACTCAATATATGATAAATACACGCAAATCAAATATGGTGACTCGTGATCTCTTTATCATTAAAGAACTAAAAATAGCAACTGGGGTAAGTGACACCCATTTATAAAGAACAAGTGTAAAACTGATCATTACCCATTATTATTATCTAGCCTACCATGCTAATCTCGCCTGAACCCTTATACAAGAAAAATAATGGATATTATTATTATTAATCTATACACGAGGTGGTGAGTGACTTACTCCTTACATCTCAAGACAAGAAAACTTTACTAATATTAACAAGAACAAGCAAGCTGGTATGTTCAATATTATCTTAACCACTCCACATAATTTATTCAAGAAATCTTTTACAACTTCTGTAAATGTATATCTTACTACTTACACCAATATATGGACTAAAACTAACACGAGCATACTCTAGTGTGAGTTATCATTATTTTCAGCACCCACGGCATCAGACGTGAACGATGAGAACTTCTCCTCAATTATCTCAATGTTCAGACAGCTAACTTATGTGTGATAAGTCCAAGCACTTCACTCTCTTGTACTCAAACAAAGAAAATTTAGATATTCTCGAAAAATATTGATTATATGACTCTCTTAAATTATCTTGTGGAGTATACTCAAGGATAGTCGTCTCTATAAATATAAAAATCTCTAAAGATTACTACATATAAGAAGTCAATATACCGTTCCAGCCAGAAGTAGGTGGTAAACGCTAACGATCCACGTTGTTTGCCTGACGAATCTGAATTGGTCGGTTAAGCAGCAACAGGAACATTAATGGTTGTCATTTTTTAAAGCATTGGTTAAAACTCAATAATGTACTAAATCCTTCGAGTTTAGCAGTGCCCACTTATAATTATTATATATATATATATATATATATATATATATATATATATATATATATATATATATATATATCTTTATATATCTAGCATTTTAGAAAAACATATAAATATATATATATATATATATATATATATATATATATATATATATATATTTCCCAATATATCTGGCAACTGCATTAAAAACAAGCAACTAGTGTCACGTGATAACAATGTAAAGAAAAAGAAACTGACAATATGTAAAGCAAGTAACTGGGTTCACGTGACTCAATATAAAGAAAGCAACTATGGTTACGTGACCCCATTATAAAGAAAAAGCTGGGGTAACGCGAACCATTATAAAGAAAAAAAAATGGGGTGAAGTGACTCAATATAAAGAAAAAGCAGCTGGGGTCACGTAAACCCAATAAAGAAACAGCAACTGGGGTCACCTAATCCCAATATAAAGAACAAACAACTGGTAACGTCACGCCCAACATAAAAAACAGGTAACTGTCACGATACCCCAATATAAAAAAACAAGAAACTGAAAATATAAGGAACAAGCACTGGGGTCAGGTGGCCTCAATATAAAGAACCAGAAACTAGGGTCAAATAACCCCAATATGAAGAACAAGCAAATTGGGTCACGTAACCCCAATATCAAGAAAAAGCAACAGCAGAAGCCAATTTAAGGAGATGAAAAGTACTAAATCGAGTTACAGGCCACTTATAAAAATATATTAATATAATATATATAATATATATATATAATATATATATATATATAACTATATATATATATATATATATAATATATTATAATATATAATATATATTTATATATAAATATATATATATATATAAATAATATTATTATATATATATATATATATATATAAATATATAATATATATATATAATTATATTATTATATATTTCCGCCAATGTATCTTTGGCAACTGCATTTAAGACAAGCAACTAGTGACGTGATAAACTCCAAGAAAGGAAAAGAAATACAATATTGTAAATCACCAGGCATAATAGATCATGATCAACTTCTATACGTAGTTGCCTCTTTCAAACAATTATATAGAAATCATTAGAGACAACATGTTCACTTACCTTCAAAAGATTCTGGTTCTTTCTGAATAATTGCATCCTCGCCAGTGTATAGTACGATTAAATTGTTCACTTCCTATGTGTGGTGCCTTCTTGTATTCCTGGTTCCGCTCTTTCACCCACATTTCTGCTTACTCTACTAGGATTGATCACGCGATACAGGCCGCTCTGCCGCATGAGACAGAGTGTGCGACATATCCTCAAATTATAAAGAATACAAGAACTTACATAATTAATATAAGAACAATGACAGCTAGGTTATGATCACTCGATAACCCCTCAATATTATAAAGTAATAACCAGCATCATTAGGGTCACCTTTAATACCAAATATTTTGAAAGATACAATAAATATACTGGTATATATATTATATAGGTAATACGTAGACCTCCCATTTATGAAAGACAAAGCAACTAGTAGGCATAATCGGAGACCCCAATATTAAAAAAACATAAAGAATCTGAAAAAGTATAAGGAACAAAGCACTGTGAGTGATTACAGTAGTGGGGCTACTCTAAATAGTTAAAATAGATAATAACCAGAAACTAGGCAAATATAACCCCCAATAGTGAAGAACATAAGGCATAATAATTGGTATATATTCAAGAATCACGTAACCCCACTCTGGATACTGCGATCAAAAGCAAAGCGAGTCGAATCGCACGCAAGAGAGCATATAAAATCTTAACTGATTAGTCATACGCCAATTAATCTGATACTACTAATTTTATTTTCGCATATAATGTTTAGCTCGCACGCATACCACTATAAAAACATTAATATATATATATATATAATATAATTATATATATATTAATATATATAATATATATATTAATATATATAATATATTAATATCATAATATATTAATATACTATATATATATATATAATATTATATATAAATATATATATATATATATATATATTAATATATATATATATATATATTATATATTTATATATATTTAAATATATTACACGAGTAAATTATAAAAAGTAGTAATCTCAAAATACTTAACTTGATTTTTGGATTATAAATACTTTACTCTTTTATTGTATCAGTAGGGGCACTTATCTCACTAAACTTAGTTATCAAAGTATACGACGAAATACTTATATTATTCTACTCTCAATATCCTTAATATATGAGCATTCTATGTGACAATGAAGAGAGGAAACTACATGTTCTTCAAGAGGCTATCGAACTTACTATTAAGAAATATCTCTCTATCATGAGAAGAAAAATTGAAAGAATCTACGTCATTGACAATCTTTGCATATATACAAAAAAGATAGATGATGTTGCGTATATTCAGGGACCTTCTCGACGAGTGTACTTAGAAAGAAATAACAAGCGGACATGAGACATTGGGTTTGACTTTATTCTGTATAATCACCAGCCTAAAAACAAATACATATCTTTCAATCTTTGTTTGAACGCAAAGTATCGAAAAATCTCGCAATCGAGCTATAATATAGAAGTGAGAGAAAATAAATTGGTTGAGGTAATATAAGTGATTCCAATGTTATAAAAGAACAAGAAACTACATAATATAAAAAACATGCAGCTGGGGTCACGAACCCTACAATATATTAAAGAACAGTCAATACTATAGTGAGTATAGGTACCTAATAACCCATAATATTCTAATATAAGAATCTAAAGTCAACTATGGTGAATAGTATTAAACTGATGACTACATAATACCCTAAATATAAAGACATAAGCAACCTTAGGTTCTAGTAAGACCCCAAGATATAAAAAAAATAAGTAAACGTTATAATAATATATTTAATATTAAGGATAACAAGTCACTATTATATATAGGTATAGTCAGGGAGCCTCTAAATATATATAAAGAACAATAGAACTAGGGTAAATAACCCCAATTATGAAGAAACAAGCAAATGGGTATTCACGTATATAAACCTCCAAATTATCAAGAACAATAACTCAGTAATAAAAGCTCACAAATTTTAATAAAGCGACCCAAATAAATAATGAACTACTACTACATACTCCACTTGTTAGCTCAATAGTGTCACCACTTGTATAAAAATTATATTAATATATATATATATATATAATATAATTATAATATATATATATATATAATATATTAATATATATATATATATATATATATATATATATTAATATATATATAATATATATACTATATATATATTAATAAATATATATATATTATAATATATATATATTATAATATAATATAATAATATTATATATATATATATTTATATATAACGTAATATATAATATATAATATATATTTATACCCCAATGTATCTGGCTACTGCATTAAGAACAAGCAACAATATCAATTAATAATTTGTATTTATATTGATAAACAATATGTGAAGATATAATAAAAATAACTGTCATATATATAGTATAAATGACATATGATAAAGTGATTTTCACGTATTGACCTCTAATTATAAAGAAAAAAGCATAATGGGGTTTACGTTTGACCCCCATTTATTAATAAAGATAGCAAGCAACTGTGATATATATATATGATATATATATAGTGATTATATATATATAAATATAAGTATAAAGAATAATAAATATAAATGGTATATGAGTGATGGAGTTGAACTCCTAATATGGTATAAAGAACAGAAATACTTACATAAATTAAAAGATAACAAGCATGACTGTGATGGTGACTACGTAACTACCCAATATATAAAGAACCAGAACTGGTTAGGTCTAATACAACCCAATATGCACGACTACATAAGCAACTGGTAGGTATAACGTGACTATACCCATAATATTAAATAAGTAACAAGTGAATTACTAGTATATAGTTCACGAGACCCATATATATTAATAATAAAAAATACAAGAATTGATAAAAATATATTAAAGGATATACAAGCACTGGGTCAGGTATAGCTATCTCAATATAAAGAACCATATATAACTAGTGAGCAAAAACCCCAATATGAAGAACAATGACATATATATGGGGTCAATCATAACCCACTAATTATCCAAGAACAGGGCAACAGCTAAATAGCCAAATTATATTTAAGACCCAAAAATATATATAAATCCTTCGAGTTTAGCAGTGTATATATTATACATATCCTATTTATATAAAATATATATAATATATATATTAATAATATATATATAATATATATATTATATAGATATATATATTATATATAATATTATATATATATTAATATAATATATATAAATATATATATATATATATTTAATATATTATAATATATATATATAATAATATATTAATATATATATATATTATATTATAATATTAAAAATATATTATATTATATATATATTATTATATATATATATTATATATAATATATAATAATATATATATATATTCCCAATTATATATATATATGTATATTATTAGGCTCAAACTTAGCATATAAATAGGTAACATGACAACTATGTCCTAATCCAGTGATAACAATGTATAAAGAAAAAGAAATACTATGTAACAATATAATTAGTTTAAATAAGCAAGTTTATATAACTATGGAGTAAGTCTCACTGTGTACCTTACTGAATTAATAAGATAATAGTCAAAATAGGTGGTTACGTGATACCCCATTATATATAATAGACAAGCAACTAGGGTAATACTGACTAGATAAATACATTAATAAATAAATAAAAAAATGGGGTGAAGTTGACTCCCTCAAATGTAAAGAACAAAGCAGCTGGGGTCAGTTAAACCCCATTTAAAAACCAAGTCAAACTATGGATCCTATAATACATACCCAATTGATAAGAACAAGTACATACTTAGTGAGTATATATATAGTATATTATATATATAGATATATATAGGTACGTGACTACCCTCACTAAATATAATAAACTCAAGCTAAACTTGAGGTCAAACCCAAATATAATAAAAAACAAGAAACTGAAAATATAAGAACATAGACTCAACTTGAGGTCAGGTTCGTGACCTCAATATAAAAGAACCAAATATAAGAAACTTGTGATCAAATTAACCCCAATATGAAAAACAAGCATAATGGTGATATAGGTACCTACGTTAACCCCAATATTCAAGGAACAAGCATAACAGCAAGAAGGCCAAATTTAATAACATCACTAAAAATTACTATATCTCTTTACGATATTATATGTACATGTGCCACTTATTATAAATATTATAATATTATAATATATATATATTATATATATAATATATATATATATATATATTTATTTAATATATATATTAATATATTACATTATATATATATATTAATATATTAATATATATATATATTATTAATAATATAATTATATATATATATTATATATATATATAATATATATAATAATATATAATAATTATAATATATTATTATATATATATATATAATATATATATTATATATATTTAATATATATTTAGTTAGTTATATATAGAGAACTAGAGTAATGAGAAGTTAGATTTAAAGTGTAAAAAACGGGGGTTAAAGCAGGGATAAGTGTACTGTCAAAACATTGCTCTTTGCCACTTTACCTGGACAGTATAATACTGCTCTTAAATAATAGTTATGCATAAGCGGAGAATAATAGGGGCACACATTATTGGTTTATGCGTTAATGATTGCTGTATTATATATATATTATATTTTCCCAATGATCTGCAAAACTGCATTCCAAATAAAAATATTGTACACCGATCAGAGATAAGCTCAAATGAGTCAGCAAGAAAGAGAAATAGAGACATTGGAACAATAGTGTAATCAAGGTAACTGGGTTCAGACGCGCTTCTCGCAAAAGTGTCAAATGGAAGACGATCGACCGAATGGTGAGATATAACAGCAGGTAGAAACCGCGAAATATATGTATGAATATAGCCAAAGGAGGGAAGATGAGAGATAGTGGTGAACTAGAAGGATAAAACTACAGGCATCTCCATATTGTGAGACAGGTAGAAAATAATAGATATTAAGTATGGTGTTGGGTGCGTGCCAAGTATAATATAGAGTAGACAATAAAGGAATAGCAAAGTATATCGAGAATTGAAGACGCAGGTGAGTGTCGAAGCTTTTCACAACCGGCAATGTGATGGTGAAAAGTGATATAACCAGATAATACCTCGTGTGCTTACAAAGCGTGAAAAAAGCGCTCCCCAACAAGGGAGCGTGTAAAACCAATATAGACAACTGGGATATAAAACAATTCTGAGACAGATATTGTTGTATGGATCTCATGCTGGACAGGTTAAATAGTAATGACCGATACACAAAAAATAGCAAAAGTAGAAAGCCCAGCGCTTAAATAGGGGGTACACTGAGAGACCTCTATATTAGTTGAAAAGATCATAAAGATATAGCGATGAACAGAATATAAGAGATAGCAGAGAAGACGCACAGCTGGGTGTAGGCAGAGAGTCGCGGCAGTGGAACTCATTAGTTATAATGAGAACGCCAGTAGGAGTATGAACCGATTTCGATAGAGTAATATTCGGCACTATATGAAAAGGAAACATAGAGCAGGGAAGGGGAGAGATTGAGAGAGATGATGGAGTTGGAGGATCACACGCGTAAACGCTCACTCAGAGATAATTGCAAGCACGAGCAACAGGCAAGAACGAAGGATATTAAGAATACCAAAAAGTTACTAAATCCCTTTCCGAGGTAATGTCAGTGGTGGCGCGCAGCTTATAAAAGTATCAATCGTAAGAATAGGTGACAAGATGTATAGAGGTAGATATAGAGGGGAGTAAAAGAACATTATGAAAATAGGAAATCTTTGTGAGAAGTTTACTGGAGTGTGGAAGTAGCACCTACAGGCATACCCTAACAGGGATGGATGGTACAAAAAAAAAAAAAAAATATATATAATATATATATATATATATAATTAATATATATGAATAATATTATTAATTTTTTGAAGATATCTATTTTATATATTTTACGGAATTAATAATTTATATATATATATATATATATATATATTAATAATATTTATATATATGATATATATATATAATATATATATATATATATATTAATAATATTTTCCCAGTAATTCTTTGCACGTGGCCATAATTAAAGAATAAAGCAACTAGTGTCAGTTACGATAACCAATGTAAGGATAAAAGAATTAACTGACAATATGTGAGTATTATAAGCCTCGACAAATGGATATATAGCCGCTGTATTACTCGCTCCACATAAAGAGTGACATACAATGATGTGTAACTTCGTTCAGAGTACGCCGTGATGTCGCTTCAAAGCAACCGCAAGCTTAAGATACCATGAGTCCATTACTCTGGATGGGTTTTGTAGGTGTGCTTTATTCTTACATTTTTTTAATTTAATTTATTGTTTTTAAAATATTAAATATCTCTGAAATTACTAGATTAAAATTAATAAAGCGACGTATACAGTAAATCTGTGTCTACCTAATAAAACTTTATCCTAACCTAGAGGATTAAAGGCGTCCAACGAGCAAAGTCAACGACATAAACACTACCCCATTAATTACAGGGACATGTAATAAATAGTCCAGGGATTGTGAATGGTATGATAATAACCCAATATGATATGGATTAATCATACTGACATATAACATATAAACTTATACAACATTAAAGTTTATTACAAATGTCAATGGTGAAGATCCACGTTTACACTAAAGCCCAATCCGATATCCGTCGAAAACTACGGTAATACGCATTACCAAATGAGAGAAGAACAGCAACACTACTAACATATTTGAGATCAGGCGGTATCGTGACTGAAAACTTTGTATAGAAAACTGTATGTGAAAATTCTCTATACACTTGAGTCAAGCAGAGAAGATCCCCGCAATAGGTGATAACAAAGACAAAGCTATAACGTAAAAATATATAACATGGATTGAACTCCGCAAGTGTATGAGATACATGGTATATGCTGCAAATTAGAGTGAAAGCATGTTATGTTCAATATTTATTGCGAAGACTAAAAATAAACAGCCCAAATATATAGCCCACGAGCAAAGCACAATGGCGGCACGTAACCCCGTATAAACAGTAAAGAAGCAAAAAGCATATAGCGACAGGCCAGAAGGGCTCTCTCGAGAATTTTCACGAACACTCCCAAAGAGAGTACAAAACCGTTTTCCGAACGGGTTAGCGCGCGGACATGTCGTCACTTTCTGTCCCAATCATATAAATATTATGAGAGACCAACTCTTAAAAAAAAACCTTTTAACCTGACAAATTTTCAACACAACCGTAAAATAATATTAATAGTTATCTTTGACTTATCGTATGTTTTATATTTTATTTATATACTATATATATATATATTTATAATATAATATAATATATATTAATAATATATAATATTATATATATACATTATATATATATAATTATATATATAGATATTAATATATATATAAATAAGTTATAGAATAATTATAAATTTTCATATTATATTTAAATTTTAATATTATAATTTTTTAACATAATATTTCTTTCAATGATCTTGTGACAATACTTAATAATATATGCTAATTAAAATGACATAAAAGCAACTTAGTTTCTATAGTCATACTTATTGAGTAAAGAAAAAGAATAATCATTACATATATGTATAGCAAAGTTTAACTGGTTATCACTAGTGACCAATATATAAGAAAAAGCTAATGGGGTTACAGTGATAATATACTCCATTATATAAATAGAACAGCAACTGGTATAATAGGATAACGTCTAGATATACCATTATAATAGTAAGAGACTAAAGATGATATATAGCTCGAGAACTACTCATATATAACATAATGTAACAAAAATTTATTTACATCCGAACTATGTATATACAGAGAGTTCAATACAGACACAGCCTCGGAGTTGTGTTACACATAGGAACCCTCGAATATATGAGATAAATGATAATTTGAAACCAGAATAACTAACCAGGTGTCTAAAACTTGATTCCACTTATATTGGAAATTAATAATAGAAGTGTCTGACTTGCACCCTTTTATATGAGGTAAAGAAACATAAACCTAAGAATTACACCGCGAGTAACCCTCAAAGTTAAAAGAAAGCATCAGACACCCGAGAAAAAATAAAATAGGAAACTATCAACTTCAGCAAGTTAAGCGACTCGATGTAAAGATAACTCAGATATAAAACGTAGGTCATGATTAACACGCTCTAATTTTCAGTTAGGAAGAAGAAGCAGAGCATTACTAGGTTTGTTACACGTAACCACAATATAATATATACCTCTCCAAAGAAACACATCCAAAACTCCAATCTCAGCAGCCAAGACTTTATTTAAAGATCTCGCCGTACTAAAATTTTTGAAAAGTTTATATGTCACCTCAGATCGAGTTAGTCTCATTTTTGAACCGACATTAAAATCACTGAAGTGATATATAGTTATTATTAAATAATGAGCCGAATGGGTGAGATGTAATGGTAGATCCTCATAATAGTTCTAATTGAGTGAAATACCCTGTACCTAATAGTAAGAAAGTCTAATTCACATCAAGCTATTATCTAACATTATATATAAATAATACAATTGTAAGAACATCTCAAGCTAATACGTTATTATTTAGATTTTCTTATATAAACTTATAAAGAATTTATCACAATAATCCTTTATTATCATTTTATATACCTAAATAATTTAAACTTATAAATTATATATATATATATATATATAATATATATATCTTATATATAAATAAAATTTTCCCAATGTTATCTTGCAACTGCATAAGAACAAGCAAACTGTAGTGTCACGTGATAACAATGTAAAGAAAAAGAAAAGCTGACAATATGTAAAGCAAGTTAACTGGTCCACGTGACCTCATTATAAAGGTTTATAGCGAACGGAGGGTCAACGTAACCTTATAAAGAACAAGCAATTGGGTTGAGCGAACCATTTTTTGAAGACAAGTGGTGAGATGAGATGTACTTCAATGTAATAATATAGCATATAGTCTAGCTTTCTGAGAATGTCATCGTAGACAATCTCCTCTCACCTAAAAAAGACCAGGCGATCTGGTGAATTTTTCATAAAAGAATCCTTATAATATATACTCACGCAGATATGAAAGATAACTAAGTGAGAACTGGTGGAGAGATGAAGAGTGAGTATTACCCTCTAAATATTGTTATAAAGGTAACTTTTGTAAGAATACATTATGTTGTGCTCCACATTAAATACGTCTCAGATATAATAACAAAATATCTATGTTACTCAAAAAAATAAAAATTTTAAGAACTTAAAGCAATATGTCGATCGATGTGCGTTAAGAGTGCTCTAAGCTCTATGTATAAGACAGAAGACTATGTTTGAGGTGATCTCTCAAATATACAACAACCCGTCAATATAATCGAATTTACTTTAAAGAAACAATGCAATAGAAATGGTAAGAGTGTAAGTTAAATATCTCGTCCTACTCTCTCCGAATGATCTACGAGTAGATCTATATCTAAACATAACCTGCAAATAGCCAAATTATTTAAAAGACCTCCAAATAAAGTTACTAATAATCCTTATATTACGATAGTTAGCAGTGATACTCACCACTATTTTATAAAAAGTATATAATTAATTAAATTAAATTAATATAATAATATATATATATAATATATTAATATATATATTAATTAATATTATATAATATAATATAATATATATATAATATATATATATTATATATAATATATATATAATATTAAGTTAATAATATATTATATTATATAATAATAAATATTTATATAATATATATATTTAATAATTATTAATATATAATATATATTAATATTTTACCAATGTGTATCTGGCAATAACTATTATATGCATTAAGAACAGCAATTATAATACTAAGTTATGTCACTGATGTAATTAACTCATATTAATAAGAAAAAGAAACTATGTAACAAATGAAAGCATAAAAGTATAAATACTGTAGTGATTTCACTATAGTACTATCATCAATATAAAGTAAATAAAAGCATAACTTAGGGTATATGATTACTTGATGGATCATACCCTTATGATAATAAGAACAAGGCAACTGGTGATAATATATAGTATAAGCGAACCACATTATTATATATAGTAAAAAAAATGTAGGGTGTAATTGAACTCAAGTATAAAGATACAATGCAAGCTTGGGGTCCGTTTAAATACCTCACTCAAAATATAAAGAACCTAGCAACTTGGAGTCATACATAATCATACTCACATCATGAATAGATAACAAGCAACTGAGTATATTATATATAATATATTAGGTAACGTATGACCCCTAAATATAAAGATAATAATGAAATCATAGGTCACGAGACTACCCAATATATAAAAAACAAGAAATAATTATTGAGAAAATATATAGGAAACATAAGCCCTGGTGAGTTTGTGATTAGCCTTCATATAAAAGAACCAGAACTATAGGTACAAATTAACCCCTATTAATTGTATAAGTAATATCAATAGCTAGTGAAATGGCGATGTAAATTCACGTTAGACACCTGCTCAAATATCTAAACGGAACCAAAGCAACAGTTGAAGAGCCAGAACGAGCGTACAATACGGACGAACATAAGTCTAACTGATGACTCACTAAGTACTCAGAAAATTGTAAGAGCATCCTGCCGCTACTATATTATATAAGATAAACTCTTCATTGCCTATAATATTAATAGTATATATATATTAATTATATTAATATATAATAATTTATATTAAAATATTATATATATATAATATTAATATATATATATAATTATATAATATATAATATATATATATATTTAATTAATATATATATATTATATATATTATATATATATTTATATATAATTTTAATTATATTATATATAGTATATATAATATATATATATATATTATATATTATATAATATTATTATAATATATTATATATTTTACCTAAATGTATATTCTTATAGGCAAACATAGCTTAATTAGACAAGAGCTCAAATTTAAGTGTTACTGTGATAACATGTATAAGAAAATAGATATAACTTATAGTAACTATAATTAGTAAATCATAGTAACTGAGGTTATCTACGTTACTCACTCAATATTAATAAAGGAAAAAAATCCGGCTACACTATCACTATAAAAGGAACATAAGCAAACTGTGAGGTAGTATATTATATTATACAGAGATGGGCATCGATACTTTTTCCGATACATTTTCCGATACATTTTTTTGAGCGCAGAGTAAAAACAAAAATTTTAAATTTTATATATTATGCATAAGCAAAATAGATAATCGGAGAAAAAATCTCTCCAAAATA
>JABUQX010094787.1:37500-41465 GCA_015478945.1 Trachelipus rathkii | reverse complement strand
GGAACAGTACTCCATAGAAGGGCGGAAGAGACCCCTGTATAGCTGGAGTAACTGAGAAGAAGGAAAAAATTTCTCGCAGTCTAAACAGAACTCCCAGTTTATTTGAGGACACCTTAGCAACCGTTGTTGATGTGAGGTTTCCAAGACATCTTTTTTGTTTATCTTAAGGCCAAGGATGTTTATATTGTCAACAGAAGAGGACGAAAGAACCGTCGAAAGAGATAGGAAATTAGAAGGTTGTTTTAGAGAGGGAGATTTGTAGAAGTTGAGTTTTTAAGAATTGAATTTCCACAAGGTTGGGACGACCCCAATCGGAAATTTCTATCCATATCAGCGAGAATAGAATCGGAAAAGATGAAGACGAGGGCCAATTCTATGATTTAGTAAAAGAGGGAGCAAGAATTGAAATAGATTGTAAGAATGATAGGTCGAGCAATCGGCATATGATGTGGATTAGTAGTTAGATGTGCAGGTTGAGATAAATCATTAATAGAAAGTAGAATAAAGTAGGAGAATAGACAGAACCCTGAGCGAACACCCACTATACAGAAAAGAAGAAAGAACGCTCCATCAACCCCAGCCGGTATTGAGCGACTGGAAGAAAGCTAGACATAAGTAAGCAAAGAGAAGGAGGAAACCCAAAGAGGGAGCTTTGGAGAGCAGTGACGCGTGCCATACCTTGGTCAAATGCTTTGGATATATGAAAGCGCCACACGCAAGTCTCCCCGTAGTTCCTAAGGGCGGAAAACCAATAAATCATGTTAAGTTGAGAAAAGATATCACCAGAACCGTCGAACGCCGAAAGCTCGTACCTGCGATCGGAAAAGAGAGAATGAGAATCCAAATGCAAGAAGTGAGCAGTTAAGAAGGGTTTTCAAAGATTAATGGAAGCACAGGTTTTGAGAGCTATAGGGCGATATTTAGAAGGATCAGAGCGGCTTCCTTTTTTCGGAATAGGTTGGACATGTGCGTGCTTTCTCATAGACTGTGGAAAGTGTTAGTTTTCAGGTATTAGTGGAATAGTGGAACAAAGTGTATGGGGCCAGCTCGGAAGGCACACTCCTCAAAACTCGGGAGGGATTCCATCCGGGCCCCCCGCCTTCCTAACGTCATAGATCTCAGCAGCCCATGCACCCGATCAATGTAATCACAGGCAAAGACATGGAACACCTGAGAGGAAGAAGGTGGAGGAGAAGGAATGCCAGATATTACAGATATATATTATATTATATATATATATATAGATATTAAATTATTATATATAGATATATTATATATATATATATATATATAATATATATATATATATATATATATATTATATATTATTACAGTGGCGTATTTTAGGGGGGGGGCAGGGGGCCACCCCCCCCGAAATTTTCTGGACACTAAAAAAAATTTTTAAGTATCATATTTGTTAATAAGTATAAAGCTGCAAGATTATTAATTTTATACAATTCTCTTCTGTCAGAACAAATCTCGTAAGTGCTTTAGTTAAAACTTGTAACCATCAGAGAAAATGCAACACTAGAATTTCAGCAGCAGATTTTGAGTGACTTCTGGATCTGAGCTGGGTATTTGAAATTGCTGTACCAAGAATTAACAAGTTCCAAAAAAATACAGACCCAACATTACCTACTTCCGACCCACAGATTTATTATCACACATCCATTTTTAACCATTTTTGGATGATTTTAATATCAGCATTAGTGTAGAGAGGTTTTTAAATCATAAAGAATTATATCTTCCTTTGCAATTTGACTTTCCAAGGGCTATAATGTTCTATACGGGAAGATAAAATGATTGTGTAACATTTAAAGGAAGATTTCGAAAGCCCAACTGAAGATTTAGTAAAGCATAATGGGATTATTAAAGTTGAAGGAGGCTCACAGTCACATAGATCGTCCAAAAAACAGCAATAGACTCTTGTTCGAAGTCACAAGTTACAAATATTTACATCTTGGCAAATACTGGTAATTTTACCCGTGTCTTCTGCTTCAGTAGGAAAGAAACTTTTCAACATTAAGGCTTCTTAAAAAACCTTACCTTGAGAAATACGTATTGGATGTGAAAGACTTACCGGACTTTGCCCTCCTCTAAAATTACATAAAAACTGAAGATGTCAATCTCGGACTTTGCTCACTTCTCATGCCTGGCGATTAAATTAACAATTTTAGCAAGATGATTTTAGTAATTTATATAAATTATTCCCATTTTTCTTATAAATTTAATATTTAGTCTTTCCACTATATTTATATACATACTGGTATATATATATAATATATATTATATATATATATATATATAATATAATATATATTATATATATATATATTTATTACTATATATATTATATATATATATATAATATATTATATATTATTATATATATATATATACAGTTGGCGTATCCAGGGGGGGGGGGGGCCAAGGGGCCATGGCCCCCCCCCGAAATTTTTAGACTAAAAATTTTAAGTATTACAGACGGTGAAGTAACATAAAGTGCAGAGGGTTAAATTTAATTTTATTACGATGGGGCGTCGCTGTCATGGAACAAATCTTAGAAAGTCCTTGCGGAAGTTTTTACAGAGAAAGAAAAAAACGTCATAATTTTTTATTATATATATATATATATATATATATATATTATATATAATATTATTAATATATATAGATATATTATAATATACCTATTATATATATATATATATTATATATATATATAGATATATATATATATATATATATATATAATATATATATATATATATATAATATATATTAGAAGAGAGAAAACTAAGTCTTATTCTCTGTTCAGCATTACCTGGTAATGAGAAGTAACATTTTGGTCTAGTTGTAAAACTATTCATCTATGTATTTAAGGTTATATATCAAGTGCTATGGAATAGCTATAGTTTTGCATTGTGTTTACATTTTTTGTTTTCTGTGGCGTTCAACTTAAAAAATAAAAAAAATGAAAATAAGAACAGATATTAGAGACTTTTTCCATAAAAAAAGTAAGCAATATGGTAATAAAGATTTATGCTGTTCAAAGAGTGAGGTTCTAGAACTCGAATCAGTTTCTCCTGGAACTTTTCTGTAACTGCGATAGCAGCTGAAAATCTCATGTAGACGGTGATGTTTTTCCTTCCCAAGCGTCTATAAGTCAGGCGCAATAAAGGAATGCAGAAAGGATTGTTCATCTCAACGATATTGGCAATTTCATAGGTACGTATTTAGCAATAAGAAAAAGTGAAATATTAAAATATCTCTGGAAACCAGATTCAAAAATATATATTTCCTGCTCAGGAAGACAAAGGTCGGGTAAGATATTTTCAAAGAAAGTGTCTTGATGATATTAAGTCGTTTAGCTTACTCTAATAAAAACCCTGGGGTTTATTACTCAAATTGTGCATTGTTTTTGGAAACCAAAAAAAAGGTAAAGGAAAACACCAGAAATTGGGTGTTTTTGTCTCGAGATCGTATTCAAACTTAAAGAAAGCCATTGAGTCTTTCAAAAAACACGAGGCAACTAAATATCACAAAGAATCGGTAGAAAAGAGATTTGCTGTAGAAAAGCAGGTTCAAGAAAAAGTTGAGAGCATCCACAAATAGATTGACAGTTAGAAGAAAAGGGAAGCCGAAGACAGTAGAAAGCAGCTAATTCCAATTGCTGAAACAATTCAATTCTGTGGTAAGCAAAATATATCGTTACGTGGACATCATGACTCAGGTCGAATCGAACCTCTCTTGGCCTATAACAGTGATGGCAGTTTTCGAAGTCTTTTAAGATATCGTGCTAATGCTGGAGACTATGTTCTTTCAGAAAACTAGTGCAAGAAATGCCATTTATGACAGTTCCACAGTCCAAAAATGCTTAACAGTCATTGCGCATATCATTCAAAGTAAAAATTGTGCAAAACATAAATAAAAGTAAATTTTTAACTGTATAGCCGATGAGACGA
>JABUQX010094787.1:22500-32500 GCA_015478945.1 Trachelipus rathkii | reverse complement strand
ATATATTTATATAATATAATATATATATATATATATATATAATATAATTATTATAATATATAATATATATATATATATATAATATATATATGTAGTATATATATATAATATATATATATGTATATATATATATATATATATATATATATATATATATATATATATATATATATATATATAATATATATATAATACATCTAAATATAATATAATATATATATAAATATATATATATATATAATAATTATATATATTATATATATAATATAATATATGTATATTTTCCAAAGTTGAAGCATGAATATTTTGTCTGTTATTTTTATTTTATAAGTTTAATTTTACATTTACACTTTGTTTTATTTTTAACTTTATGTTTTTATTTATTAAAAAATTTATTTATTTTAAAAAACTTTTTTTTATTTTAATTTTATTTATTAAAAAAATTATTTTTTTAAATTTTTATTTTAATTTTATTTATTTAAAAAAATATTTATTTGTAAAATTTTATTTGTTTTTTAATTTTATTTATTTCAAAAATATATATTTCTTAAAAACTTTTATTTATTTTTATGTTTATAACGTAAAAATTTGCGTTTTACAGACCCTAAAGCCGTAAATCAGTAAATCAGTAAATCAAACTATCCTACTACTCCCCTTCCATCCATCCATGATCTATTGATCTATTGATCTATGTATTCAAGTCATATTTTAGGTATCATTTTGTATGAACATGACATAAAAATAAGTTCGTTGAATAAAATTATTTATTTTCAAATATTTATTAATTTTTTATTTTACTTTTATTTTTGCTAAAAAATTATTGTTTTAAAACTTTTATTTATTTATTTATTTATTTCAATTTTATTTATTTAAAAAAATTATTTTGTTTAAAACATTTTTTCAAATTTTATTTTATTTTTAATTTTATTTATTTAAAAAATATAAAATTTTAAAAACATTGTATTTGTTTTTGTTTTATTTGTTTAAAACATTTTGTTTTTACTAAAATTGTTATTCATTTTATGTTTATAACGTAAAAAAATTACGTTTTATTGGCCCTAAATCAGTAAATCAGTAAAGCAGTAAATCAAACTAACCACCCACCCCTTACACTCATCCATGATCTATTGATCTATTGGTCTATTGACCTATTGATCTATCGATTCAAGTCATATTTTGGTAGTCATTTTGTGTTAACGTAACATAAATATCATAACATAGCCTATCTTTCATACTGACCAACGTATAAATGCTAACGTGTCAAAGTTTTCACATCAATAAAGCTAACATATCATATCCCGAAACAAAGAATATGAATATCAACAATAACTAGACACCTTCACACGATTAAACTGTAGACATTAACAACAGTAAAGTATCTACAAAAGTAACCTATTCACACTTTTTCAAACTTATCTCTAACATATCAATGTTAATTTTACACTAACATAGTAATATTTAACAAAATTTAGCAAAAGTTATCGTAACCTAATCGTAACGCAATCGTATGAATAAATGCTAACATATCACTGCGGTACTCTGCGAACCGAATAGAGAATTTGGGAAAAATACATTTTCCCTAAATTACGCAAACTAGTTCATGATTACTGCACATCATGCCCTTCATGCCAAAAAAGTAGGTAAAGAGTAACACTCCCAAAAACGCTCCTATCAAAGCATACCCTTTACCTTACGAACCATTTTCACATGTACACTTATATATACTAGGACTTTTACCACAATCTAAAATTACACAAAGTGAATACATCCTTTGCATGAAAGATGCACTTACACGTTATGTTGAGTTTGTCCCTTTAAAGCAACACACAACAAAAGATATTGCACAAGCCATCCTAGAGAGAATAATCTGTAGACATTCAACCTCCAAGGTGATCCTTTTGGATCGTGCCCCGGAAGTAACTTCCACGCTTTTCAAAGAGATTGCGCCCAATGGCGTATCAAGGCAGTTAACGTAGTCGTAAGACACCCTCAGTCAGACTCCCTTGTTGAAAAATTGAACCACAATATAAGCAATTATTTAAGACACTATGTCAACAGCAGTCACAATGACTGGGGTCATTACATCCCCTTTGCCCACACCGCAAAAAGCTCCACTTACAACGCTTCGATTGGCACTTCCCTACACTATCTTTTATACACATACAATAAACGTCTACAATGGGATCTCCCCAATTACACTTCCCCTTTCCATACCACACAACCTACAAGAAAATACACAAACAACTACGTCGATGAATTGACTGAAAGAGCTCACTTGATCAGATATCAAGCCTGAGAACACTTACAGGCTGCAATAGAAAAACAAATTCTCCTAAAGCTGCCAAACTCTTCCCTCACACAAATAAAAATAGGCGACTTAGTCCACATCTTGGACTTTAAAAAGCCTAAACAATCACCAAAACTTTATCCGAAATGAACTGGCCCATTTCAAATCAAAAAGCTAGTTCCTTTTAACAACACAAGCAAAACATTCATTGTACATAGAGACAACATTAAAATAACAAAGGTAAAATCCCAACCACAACCTATTCCACCCCAAAATTCCCAAGGCGACCTACCTTCAAGAAAACAAAAATCTCCTAAATAAATACAACACTTGACTGTTCCCCAACAACAAAAATCCTTTCCTACCATCCCAAGCACTATTTACTTACCACAGAACTTTATTACCAGCGCAATCCCTACAACAACCTCAGATTATTCAATCTGCATTCCCTGCAACACCATTGCATATCCCAACTCTCCACAGACAAAATTTACAACGCCGACAACTATTTCCACATGAAGAAACTGGTTCCCCCGAACCCACTTCTCATGCCCATCTAAGACCACCCTCTCCCAATTTCCAAATCTCACCCCCACCACCGAGAATGTCACTCCTTCAAAGACTTACAACAACTCTACCACTATCCCCACAAGCTTCTTTACAAGACTCCCCAGCCCCACCTCCCCGTGCTCCATCTCAAGAAGCCGAATCAACCCCTCCACCCACAGCTATAGCAGAACTCTCACCCCTCCCCCAGATACAAAAGTAAACGATCCGTCATGTAAACCTTCGTTATCGTTTAGAAACCCAAATATACCACATCAAATGCAGTTGCGCACCAGACAAAAACCAGCAACTATTATGAGAGGTCAAAGAGAATATCTCTTACCTCCCCAGCAGACAATCCCCTCAGGTAGAGGTCATCCACCACCAAGAACTCCGCCATCTTAAACAACAGCATACACAAAATTTTCTTTCTTGGCCCTAAGGGAAAATCACATATTAAAAGAAATATGTGAAAATACAATTACATCCTAGAAACGAACATCTAAAAGATGTTATTTACAAGAAGCTGTAAAATAAATCAAAAATGAAGAAAATTTTAGAAATAAAGAAATATAAAATTGAATATTAGAATTAATACTAGCATTTAAATTAAGCTTAAGAAAAATACCATCCAAGACAAAACAACTACATTGCAGTATTTCCTCTTTATTCCAGACATCATGTACAAATTTTGGATCATCTTGTCCATGCTAACAACTGCATGGACATTTCAAGAAAAACAAATAACTTCAAAGTTTAAGTTACACCAAGGCTTCATCGCAAGATACACCGGACAAACCCGTTTTATCACTAGTTACATTAACATAAACAGTAGTATGATATGCCCTAAGAAAATTTACAACAATGTATTGAAGACCATAGAACAAAACGAATATTTAACAAGTACATACTTAACATATTTGCAAAGTTGGTACAAAAGCAGATTTCATTCCAACACCGACTCGTCACCTAAATTAGCCTTCTTAAACTCCCTTTTACAAAAATACCAAAAACAATACCAACCTTTTCTACAAGACCCTTGGTTTCTGTCTCATCAAAATGAACCCTCACCAGACACCTCAATAGGATTAAAAAGAGGACTTTTCAATCTAGGCGGGGACAACTTGAAATTTCTATTTGGATCAGCAACTATGACAGAAATACACGCCCTAAACACTAAATTAAACCTACTACAGGACACTTGTACCCACATATACAAAATTAAAGAACAACTACATGCTAACACCAACACAGTATCCAAATTAAAACAAAACCTTATCATACTTTCCCAACGTTACAATTCTTCCATTTCCTCCATCGAACTTCACCAAGAAATACAAAAATTGAATTTATACATAAACCTGGAGAAAACTATCTCACACAACATCCACAATCTCATCTCTACTTTGCAAAACACTTGGACACTAGCTCGTGACTACACTATCCCTCCCAATCTTTACACCTACAACATTATGCACGATTTAATCTTTAACACCAGTCAAATCACAGATCACCAACCCATAATACCTCTAAGCCCAACCAACTTTTATCAATTTCTATCCTTTACCTGGATATATCTCCATGACAACGATCCTTGCATTTTGGCTTCAATTCTTTAACGTGCGAACAATATCAATTACCAATAATCTATCTATCCATACAATCATCCCAATCTTCTACAAGTGGGCAATCAGACTCATTTCCTTCACTTCTATTTCCACCTTCTTCCCACTTTCGACAGAAACTCACTGTGAAACTTTTCAGATTTTACCTTTTCCTACACTATTTAATAAAACTTATAAAAGACTCATAGTGCACTCACCACATCAATACTTTTTCGTAAATTACAAAACATTAAAATACACTTACAGTCATCATAATTTCATAATTCTCTTTCCTCTAATACTTGCAAACAGTCATTTTCTAGATACATCTGTTTTCCTCCTAGCCCAGTCCAAACACTAGACGATAAAAATTGCATTTTGGCTTCAATTCTTTCACGTGCAAACAATACCAATTACCAATACTCTATCTATCCATACAATCATCCCAATCTTCTACAAGTGGAAAATCAGACTCATTTCCTTCACTTCTAAAACAGTAGCTTCTATCTCATGTCCACAGCAACAACCCCATTTAACTTCAGATAACCTTTTTAGCATTCCCACATGGCTACAATTTGTTTCAGGAGTGTATAGTTACAAGTACCCTACTCATTCCTCAATACATACCAAATGGACTTCACCAAAACTACAGCTCCCAGAGTACACTAACACACCATACAACTTCACTCCCAACATTTTTTCCGCCAGTTCCACTTTACACTTAAAACCAATGTCTACACATTGGGATTTTCTCTAAACGATCAAAACCAAACTACCCAGACACAACAAATACTTAGCATTCACGTGATTACTCTTTCAGGCTCATCCCTCCTTTTAGCTCTGACTAGCCTCATTGCAATTCTAATTATCTACCAAAAATTTCGAACTCCTCCCGGAAATACGATACCCACTTCAACAGTTTCACTTCCCATGGCTCCTCTTCCTGCTACATCCCCATCCAATATACCCTAGTACAAAGGGCTCCTCAACCAAACCCTAAGCCAAGCCCCATATTATACCCTAACCTAGAACATGTATTCAGCGATCATAACACACTTGAACAACTTTAACGTTTTTTTTCTTCTTTTTTTTTGGGGGGGGAGACGCAATACTCTTTGAGATATAATTATATCTCAAATTTCGATAATAATCAGGATTTTTTTCAGTTCTGACATATTTTAATTAAATTTTCATAATCTTCAAATCCTATATTATCTACGAAACAAATCTATGAGTCCTCCAATTTATTAATGTAAAATATAGTAAACCTAAAATCTTCTATTATCTACCAAACTAATCTAGGAGTTCTCCATTTTATTATATCTTAATTAAAATTTTAGTCCACTAAAAAACTTTTTATCTAATCAATGTCTTTTTCACTATTATTAACAACAACTATATATACTGCAACATTTGCTCCTGTGCTTCATTCTTGCTCCTGCGACCTGAACATTCCCGCCAGATTGGTAAGAGTTTTTGACTTTTTTTTTATTACTATATAAGAAACAACTTTTGCTTTACTCAAGGTGATTGATAATATTATTATATATTTTTTTTTAATTTTTAATAATATTAAAAAATTAAGTGCGACAACTAAAATTTTATTATTTTTTCCTTAAAATATTAAGAACGTGATCTTTAAAATTATTATTGTTGTAAAAGATTTGCTATTTCACTTCGAGCTATGTATCTAAATAGTCCGACCATTAATTTATTATTGTCATGATTATTATAAATATTATTTTTAAGTGTCAGTGCTAATTAAAATCGTAAGTTTTTATTAGCTATCTTAAAGTGTTCACCATTTTTTTATTTTATTAATAAAATTTTACAATTAACAATTTCCAATGCCAATTCTTACTATTGTACTAAAAGCTAAGAAAGATGCACTTTCATTTTTTTTCAATTATTATTATAGACATTATTAATTAAACATTATTATTAATATCATTTCATATAATTGCGATTTAAACTGGAGATCATATTTTTAAGAATAATATTCGAGAATTTTATTATTACCATTCCTAAAACCTTTAAAATAGTAATAAAAAAATAAATAGGAAAAAGTGCGAGCATTATTATTATTATTGTTACTATTATTATTATTATTATTTTTATTATTATTATTATTATTATTATTATTATTATTATTATTATTATTATTATTATTATTATTATTATTATTATTATTATTATTATTATTATTATTATTATTATTATTATTATTATTATTATTATTTTCTTCTCAAACTTTAAAACCGAAAATACTTCACTTTAATGAAGCTAGATTAATGCAATTCTGATCCGTTTACAATAATTAAAATATATTATTATTATTATTATTATTATTATTATTATTATTATTATTATTATTATTATTATTATTATTATTATTATTATTATTATTATTATTATTATTATTATTATTATTATTATTATTATTATTATTATTATTATTATTTTCTTATCATTATTATTATTATTATTATTATTATTATTATTATATTATTATTATTATTATTATTATTATTATTATTATTATTATTATTATTATTATTATTATATTATTATTTTTATATTATTTTTATTATTATTAATTTATTATTATTATTATTATTATTATTATTATTATTATTATTATTATTATTATTATTCATTATTATTATTATTATTATTATTTATTATTATTATTATTACCGTTATTATGATTAAGACTTTTTAGAATTAAAATAATACCATAATTATATATTATTATTATTATATTATTATTATCTATTATTATTGATTATTATGAGGTGGTGTGGAAGATGGTTTTGTTCAAGTGAAAGAGGTGGAGAGAAAGGTATAAGAGTGATTGTTTTTTTGTTTTCTTTTCTCTTTAGGTTGGGTCTTCTGTGGATGGGATGTTGATGTTGCATGTGCTTTTACTTCAGCTTCCTGTTATGTGCCAGAAGTTCCTGCTTTCTTTTGTTGGCCGCTTAGTTATAGCATGCACTCACGCAAGCTTATTTTAATAATTATCTTTTTGTTGTTATATATTTTTCATATATTTTATATCCCTTTTCAGTTCATCAGTCAAATGATCTCTTGCTCTTGCCCTATAAAATCAGTGGTTATAAAGTAATCGTAGAGTAAATTTAGCCCCCTCCCTTTGGTGACATAACCGTGGATAATTCTGTTGTTAGGTCTGTGGTGCGCGTACCGGAGGTCTGGCAAAAGGTCAGAGTAGTAGGTTGTGTTAAGAGGTGAGACGGTTCAGTTTTTGTGTAATCACTGTATATAGAAATAGGTATCAGTTGGTTACCTAAAGAAAAAAGTACGTTTTTTTTTACACTTTAACACTTTACAACATCTAAAATTCAGAAAGGATCATCAGGGTGAGTCAAGTGTATTTTTGTGTTTGGTTGTACGTTAGGCTACTATTGTTTTCTTCAGTGGTAGCAGAGCGTAGTTCCGAAGAACGGCTCTGGGTGAGGTGTGTGAGTTGGTGTAGTAGTGGAGTTGTGGTCTTGTTGGTTTTGTGGTATAGGTGTTGGTAAGGTGATAAGATGGGTAAGGATGATAAGGATGGTGGTAGTGGGAGTGGTGGTGAAAAGAAAGTGGAAGTGGTGGTAGAAAAGAGGGTGCGTAGAGCATGCCCTGAGTTTAAAGGTGATTTGAATGCAGATGTGTATGATGTGTGGAAGAGTAAGGTAAAGTTGTGGTTTAAGATCTGTGGTGAGGAGTTTGAGCAACCTGCAGGTGAAATTTTGTTTAGTTTAGGTGCAAAGGCTTATGAGTGTGTGTGGATGGTGGATTGGGAGTCGTTAGGTAAAAAGGAGGGTGTGGACGAAGTGCTAAGGAGATTGGATGAAAGGTTTGCGAAGGAGAAGCAAAGGGATAGGTACGATAAATTATGTGAATATTTTTATATTAAAAGAAAGAATGGTGAATCAATGAGGGAATATGTGAGTAGGTACGAGGTTATAGAGAGAAAGTGTAAGATTGTTGGCAAGGTGGATTTAGGTGAGGACATGAAGTGCGTGCATCTATTGGAAGGAGCAGATGTGAGTGATAGTCAAAGACAAATGGTGTTGGCTTATTGTGGGAAAGATGAGTGGGTGTTTCGTACGTTCTGTGATGCGTTGATAAATATTTGTGAGGGATTTGGTAAGAAAGGAGAGAGAAGATGTGAAGGAGCAGAAGGTGGGGAAGGTAGTAGTTGGTATGCTAGTCAGAGAATGAAGAAAAGCGGGCCCAGAGGTGGTGAATGGGGTGATGGTCAAATGTTGAATGCTAAAGATAGGTTTGGTAATGTGACTGAGTGTAATTTGTGTGGTTCGAAGTACCATTATGCGTTTAAGTGTCCAAAAAGAGGTATGTATGGGGAACACAGGGAAGAAGGTAGAGGTGTAGGTAGGGGACAACAAGTACGAGGTAATGGTGATAGAGGTGAGAGAGTAGACTTGGCTTCACCAGGTAGAAAGAATAGTGTATATTTTGGAGGTAGTACGAGGTAATGGTGATAGAGGTGAGAGACTAGACTTGGCTTCACCAGGTAGAAGGAAAAGTGTGTATTTTGGAAGTTATGAAGGTTATGAAAATCGAAAGAGGTGTGACTTTTGTAGGTCAGATAAGCATTTGTGGAGAAATTGTGACGTCTACACGGATTATCATGAGGTGTGTAAAGCAGAATAAGGTTCAGAGGAAGTTAGACAGAGAGGTGAATACAGAGTGGAAGGAGAAAGAAAGGAGGGTGTAGGAAGGGTAAGTGGCTGTAGCAAATTGCACAATCATGGTGAGAATCAAGGAGGGTATGGAAGAGGTATGAGTAGGTATAGTGTGAATAGTGATAATAGTGATGGTAAAATGCGAATATGAGGAGATGTGGAACTACTGATTTAAGTTCGGAAAATCTTCATAGGGCTAGTTGACGAGAAATGGATAAGAGAAAAAAGATATGATAGGGTTTGTATTCGTTTGTCGGTGAAAACGTTGAAATAAAAGTCATGGAAGAGGGTGTGGGGAAAAGCTAGAGTTCCCAATGAAGAGAGTGTAAGAGTGTGACGATGTGTCGAGGTGGTAAAGCGGTAATGAAGGATGTGATGAGGTATCAAAGGAGCAAGGAAAAAAAGAAACAAGTGAAACTTAGGTGTAAGTGATAAGCGTACTGCTAAGGTGAAAGAATTTATTTGAGAAGAAGAAAGGGGTGAGAATTATCTGGATTGGAGAGAAAGATGTTGTGATTATTTTCGAGTACGAGTGATAGTGAAGATGAAGGTGAAGAGAAAGTGAAAGAGAATCTGTTGTGTTGTGAGAAGGGTGGGGTATATTCCGTGACGTCGGATATGTCTGATTCCGGAGGTGAGTTGCGGTGATTTGCGAGTTAAGGTATTGGATGTGTTATGTGTGTGGTGTGTGTTGTTGGTAGTTGTGGTTGTGTGTCGGTAAAAGTGAGGTTGGTGTGGAGAAGGTTTTGTTCAAGTGAAAGAGTGGAGAAAAAGGTATAAGAGTGCATTGTTTTTGTTTTCTTTTCTCTTTAGGTTTGGGTCTTCTGTGATGGGATGTGTGGGATGTTGCATGT
>JABUQX010094787.1:0-17500 GCA_015478945.1 Trachelipus rathkii | reverse complement strand
GGGGACGCTGCCCCCCTTAAAAATTAAAATGATCGTAGAAGATTGAAACTTGGAGACGGGTAGAGGAGTCGGAGTTGGAGAAGGATTCTGAGTCGGATTCGGCTTCGGAGTCCAGAGACCCCCGGAGGGGGTCCCCATTTGAAAAAGAAGAAGAAATGCATGGAATGCAAAACAGAGTAAGAAGGAAGAAGAAAGAGAAGGAGGAAGGAAGAAGAATGAGAAAGAAGAAGAAAGAGACAAATATATAGAAAAAGAAGAGTAGGTACCGGCACAGGTATTGGAGCCGGTGCGGTGCTGAGTTATAAAAACATTCGTATAACTACAATGTTGCGTGTCGTTTTATATATGATTACCAGTCTGTAGATTTCGAAAATGATGGTTTCAGAACATCAAGAAAAAAAAAAAAATAAATAAATAAATAAATAAATAAATAAAATTTCTTATTCTTTTTATGTTTATAACTTACAAATTTACGTTTTTACATACCCTAAAACAGTAAATCAGTAAATCAGTAAATGAAACTGCCCTCGTCAGTTCTTCCATGATCTTATGATCTATTGATCTATTATCTATTATTGATCTAATTGATCTTATTGATTCAGTTCATTTTTACTAAAATTTCATGTTTTACATACCTAAATCAGTAAATCAGTAAATGTCAAACCACCCACTACATTCTGTCCAACATGATCTATGAATCTTATATCTATTGATTGTATTGATCTATTGATCTATTATCTATTCGATTCAAGTCACATTTCGAGTACATATTTGGAAAATATCATAAAAAACCAAAAAATATGTTTACCTGCGTCAAACGAATATATGCTAGCGTACAAGTCACATTAATAAAGCTTACACACGAATAAAACTGTTAACGTTACCAAATTCCACACTTACACAGTAAAGTAACTACCATAGCATACAAAGACGTAACCTATTAACACTTTGTCAAGCATACTCTCTAACATTGTTAATTTATATTAATATGGCAATATTTAACAAAAAAAATTATCACACATTGGTTAATTATCATATCAAGGAATATACTCTAACGTAATAAAGTTTCCAGATCAATAAAGCTACATAGCGTAACATGAACTAAAAAATAATGTACAAAGACAACCTAACACAACTTACACACAAATAAAACTGTTAACATTAACGGAAGTTTCACATTAACACCGTGAAGTACTTTTAACATTGCATTGCAAAACGTAACCTATCATACTTTTCAGCATATCTCTACTATTAGCGTTAATCTTAACATGAACAGTAACATTTATCAAAACATGTATCAATAACCTTGTCCGATCATCATTACAGACCAACGAATATATGCAAACTTAACAATGTTTTTACATTAACATAGTAATATTATAACAAAAATTATCATAACCTTAGCCTAAAATATCATAATCCCCAACAAATAAATTGCAAACATAGCAAAGTTTTTTCGAAACATAACCTAAAAATAACAAAGTCTTATCCAAAAATAACATAAAAAGTTTCTTTGAAAAAAATCATAGCTTAAAGTGTAATTAGTTACCGAATTTAAAGCAATAAATTACAGAAATCAAATCACCATCCCCTCCCCGCCCCCCCCCTATCCACCCGTCCACGACCTTTTGATATCGATCTAATGATTCAGGTCACATATCGAGTACCAGTTTCGGAATAAACATAGTACCAAAAATAAGAGATTCTTTATATACTATCAAATGAATATATGCTACGTAACATTGTTTTCACATTAATAAAGCTAACATAGCATTACCAGAACTAAGAATGACAAAACAATGACAACAACCTAACACACTTTACGCACAAATAAACTACTAACACTTAACAAAGTATCCATACTAACAACAGTAAAGTACCTTACACAGCGTACAAAAACGTAACTATTCACACTTTTTCATGCATATCTTAACATATCAATTTTAATTTTACATAACACTATCGAATTACGGTCGCTTTTTGAGTATCATTTGGATAAACATAGCACAAAAATGAGTTTTTTATACTACTAACCAGCGAATATATGCTAACATAACAATTTTTCAATTAATTAAAGCAACATAGCATCATATGAACTAAGAAAATATGTACAACGACAAACCCAACACAACTTACGCTCCGAATAAACTTTAACATTAACAAAGAGTTCCACACTTAACACCAGTAAAGTACCTACTTTACATACAAAACGTAACCAACCTATTCATAGTTTTTCCAAGCATCACTCTAACATTTATTAACGTTAATCACATGACACAGTAACATTTTATCAAAAAGATCATAACCTTGTCCGATTATCATCAAGACCAACGAATATATCAAACGTAACAAAGTTTTTTACATATCATAGTAATATTTAACAAAATTTATCATACCTTACCTAAATATCATACATCCCCAACAATTAATTGCAAACATAACAAAGTTTTATCCAACATCTTAAAAATAACAAAGTTTTACCAAAACATAAAATAAGTTCTTGAATAAAATATCATAGTAAAGTGTAATGGTTTACATACATTGAAGCAGTAAATCAGTAAATCAAACGCACCCGTCCCCTCCCCCCCCTCCTATCCACCCGTCCACCGACCTTTGATCTATCGATTAATGATAAGGTCACATAGCGAGTACCATTTTGGATAAACATAGTACAAAATAAAGTTCCTTATATACTAACCAATGAATATTATGCTAACGAACATTGTTTTCACATTAATTAAGCTACATAGCATTACAGAACTAAGAATATAAGTACAATGACAAAACCTACACACTTTCGACGAAAAAACGTACTAACATTAACAAACGTTTCCATACTAAACAAGCAGTTAATACCTGGCACAGCGTACAAAACGCAAAACCTATTCACACTTTTTCAGCACATTTCAACATCATATGTTCAATTATTGATAAACACTAATTTGATTTAGCGCATTTCGAGTATATTTCGGATACAACATAGCACAAAAATGAGATTCTTTATATACTAACCAGCGAATATATTACTACATAACAATGTTTTTCACATTAATAAGCAACATAGCATCATATTGAACTTAATGAAAATAATGGTACAACGAAAACCTAACAACATATAGCGCTAAGAAACTTTAACATTAACGAAGTTCCACACTTACACCAGTAAAGTAACTAACTTTACATACAAAACGAAACCTATTCAAACTTTTTTCAAGCCAATCTCTAACATATTAACGTTAATTTAATGTGTTACCATTGAATTACAAAATTATTTATCAGTAACCTTGTCTAATTATCATAAGACCAACGAACACAAACATAACAAAGTTATTATCCAAACAAACATGAAAATAAGTCTTGAATAAAATAATAGTAATTGTGATGTTACTAATATTAAAGCAGTAAATCAGAAATTCAGTAAATCAAACAATCAACCCCTCTCCACCCCTCCCACCATGACTTTTTGATCTATTGACTATTGATTCATGTCAATTTCGAGTATCATTTCGGATAACATAACACAAATATAGATTTTTTATAAACTAACCATCGACTATATGCTAACGTAAAACAAAGTTTTTACATTTAATAAGCTAACATAAACATAACTGAATAGAACTGATAAGTACAACGACAAACATTATCACACCTACGGACGAATAAATAACTAACATTAACTACTTCCACACTCAACAACATCAGCAACTACAAACATACAAAAACGTAACTATTCACACTTTTTCTAAGCATATCTCCAGAATGTCAATATAATTTTAAAATATCCTTGTAAGTATTTTAACAAAAATAAAGCATTTTTCTTCCTAAGCCCAACTTACCGAAAAGATTGAAAAATTATCAAATTTTTTACATCAACTTCGTAATATAATTTAACAGAAAATTCATCATAACCTCGTCTAAAAAATCATAATCCCAACGAATAATTGCAAACATAATAAAGTTTTAACCAAGAAATAACATAAAAGTAACAAATTTATCTGACATAGCATCTAAAAATAGTTCTTTGAATAAAATTATACACAGCAAAGCGTAATAGTTTACTGATTTTGTAGCTACAATATGTTATATCAGTAAATCAAAACCATCCATCCCTGCAGTCCTTATCCACCATCCGCCTTCTGATCTATAGAAAACTATGATTCCAAAATCAATTCGAGTATCATTTTGATAACATTAACATAAAATAAGATTCTTTATATTACTGACTACAAATATATAGCTTACGCAACAAAAGTTTATCATCTAATAAGCTTAACATATCATAACCTGAACTAAAATATAAATGTACAAATCAAACCTAACATACCTCGCGTATGAATAAGCCCTAAAATCCTGAAAATTCCCTACTTATCAAAGGCTAAAGTAGCAACAGGGTCATACAATATCGAAATGTTCCCCACCTATTCCCGCATATAACAACAGGTAAAGACGTATTATCTAACAAAATCTATAACAAAGCTGGACCAATTATGCAAAGATACGCAACATCTTAACTAATGAATTGCACACTATCTTTCATCAAAGTGGTCACTGTCTCGAAAATAACGATCATTTGAACTATTGAATAAACGTAGACATTAGAAAAATTCTCGGACAAACCTAACACACTCAACAAAACTAACGTAGACTTACGTTTCAAACATCATCGACAGTTAAACACAGTAATATTTCTTAACAAAACTCATTCAGGTCTTTACAAATCAGATTAAATTCACACGGCATAGTAATATTTTAGATAACGTACCTAACTTACGAATGAAAACAGTTTTCATTAACCAAGAGTATCTAAGCAACACATCACCTCCCGAGAGAAAACCCAAGGGATGCGCCCCTTAAAGGGGTGAATCCTGAGAGGAGAGGGAGTCCACCAGAAAGGATGTAGGGCATTACCCCCTCAGGAGGGTAATCCCCCTTACACCCCTCGGGTGACTCCCTCTCAGGATTCACACCCCTTTCAAGGGGCGATCCCCTTGGGTTTTCTCTCTGGAGGTGATGTGTTGCTTAGATACTCTTGGTAATGAAACCTGTTTCTAGGTTAAGTTAGGTTACGTTATGCTAAATATTACTATACCAGTGTGAAATTCAATTATGAATTTTGTAAAGACATGATGATTTTGTAGATATTACTGTAGTTAACTGTCGGATGATGTCGTTAGAACGTGAGTCTAGGTTAAGTTTTGTGTTATTATAGGTTTGCCCGAGAATTTTCTAATGTCTACGTTTATTCATAATTCAAATGATGTTATACTTGAAGACGAGACACTTGATGAAGATAGTGCAATTCAAAGTCAAGATGTTGGTAATCTTAGAATAAGATATAGTCACTGATGATATTTAAAAGAAATATATAGTTAGATAATTCGTTCATTTACTGTTGCTGATATGCGGGAAATGTGGAACATATCGAGTATTGTATGACTCTTAGATACTTTACCTTGATAAGTAGGAATTTTCAGGATGTTAGCGGATTATTCATACGCGAGTTATGTGTCTTTGTACATTATTTCTTAGTTCAGTTATGATATGTTAGCTTTATTGAATCTAAAACTTTGTTGCGTGAGCATATATCTGTAGGTCAGTATATAAAGAATTATTTATGTATGTTTATCCAAAATGATATTCGAAATAGATCTGAATCAATAGCTTCATAATCATAGCGGATGGTGAGGTAGGGGGACTGCAGGATGGGATGGTTTGATTTACTGTATTTACTGATTTACTGCTTTAAAACAGTATACTAACGCTTTGCGTGATATTTGTATTCAAAGAACTATATTTTTAATGATATTCAGGATAAAATGTTTTGTACTTATGTTTATGTTTGGTTAAAACTTTGTTTGTTTGCAATTATTGTTGGGATTATGATATTTTGACGAGGTTATGATGATTTTTGTTTAATATTACAAAGTTGATGTAAAAAATTTTGTAGTTGCAATGTATATTCGTTTCAGCTATGATATTAGACAGGATAATGCAAATTTTTGTTAAATATACGATGTTAATGTAAAGATTAACATTGATATGCTAGAGATAGTGCTTGCAAAAGGTTGAATAGGTTACGTTTTGTACATTGTGTTAGGTACTTTATGGTTGTGAATGCGAAAGTTTGTTAATGGTTAGTAGTTTATTCGTCCATATGGTGTGTTAAGTTTGTCGATTGTTTACATTATATTCTTAGTTCAGGTTGATGTTATGTTTACATTAGATTCTCATGTAAAAACTTTGTTACGTCAGCATATTTTGATGACGTTGTATATAAAGAACTTATTTTTAGGTTATGTTTATCCGACATGATACTCGAAGATACTCACAATGAATCAATAGATCAATATATCGAAAGGTCATGGTGGGAGGTGGGAGGGGTGATGGTTTGATTTACTGATTTACTGATTTACTGCTTTTAAAATCAGTAACTATCACGATTATACTATGATATTTTATTCAAAGAACTAGTTTTTATGTTGTGTTTAGGCTTTTGGATAAAATTGTTATGTTACAGTTATTTGTAGGTCTGTATGATAATAGCAATATACATAATAAATTTTGTCTTAAATTTACTGTCAATGAAAATTAAACGTAAGTATGTTAGAGATTATGCTTGGAAAAAGTATCAATAGATTACGTTTGTATGTAAATTAGTCTACTCTTACTGCATGTTAAATGTGGAACTTTGTTAATTTAACAGTTTAGTTAGCCGTAAGTGCTGTTAGTTTGTTCGTTGTGCATATTTTCTTAGTTCACTATTGATGCTAGTAGCTTTAATTAATGTGAAAACATTGTATGTTAGCATATATTCGCTGGTTAGTTATATAAAGAACATTTTTGTGGTTGTTTATCCAAAATGATATCGAAATATGACTTGAAATCAATAGTGTTAATGTAAATTAACATTGACATGTTAGAAGATATGCTTGAAAAAGTGTGAATTAGTTATCTTTGTATGTAAAGTTAGTTACTTTACTTGTGTTAAGTGTGGGACCTTTGTTAATTTTAAAGTTTATTCGTGCGTAAGGTGTGTTAGGTTAGTCGTTGTGCATTATATTCTAGTTCAAGAGATGCTATGATAGCTTTATTAATGTGAAAACATTTGTTATGTTAGCATATATCGCTGGGTTAGTAAATAAAGAACTCATTTTTTTTGTGCTATGTTTCCGAAATGAACTCGAAATGCCGACGTAAATCAATATTTAAAAATTAACTTGAATATGTTAGAGATATCCTTGAAAAGTGCTTGTAGAAAGGTTATGTATGCAACGGTAGTACTTTACTGTTGTTAAGTATGGAACTTTGTTAATGTTAGTAGTTATTCGTGCGTAAAGTGTGTTAGTTTTGTCATATACATTATATTCTTACGTTCTGTAGATGGCTAATGTTAGCTTTATAATGTGAAAACAATGTTTACGTTAGCAATATATCATGGTTAGTATATTAAAGACTATTTTGTACTATGTTTTATCGAAATGGGTACTCGAATATACCTGAATTAGATCGGATAGATCAAAGGTCGTGGACGGTGGTAGGGAGGGGTGGGAGGGGGACGGTTGGTTTGAGTTACTTGATTTACTGATTTTACTGCTTTAAATTCAGTAAACCATTACACTTTACTATGATATTTTATTCCAAGAAGCTATTTTTATGTTATGTTTGGGTAAAAACTTTGTTATTTTTATGTATGTTTGGATAAGACTTGTTATTTTTTTGCAGCTTGTTGTATGATAGTTGTTAGTAGGTTAGTTGATAAATTTTTGTTAAATATCTCCATGTTAATGTAAATTGTTACGTTAGCATATATACGTTGGTCTGTATGATAACGGACAAGTTATTTAGAAAGTTTATAATTTACTGTGTCAATGTAGATTAACGTTATTAGAGTATGCTGGAACTATAATAGTTTACGTTTGTATTAAAGTTTTATTATGGATGTTAAGGTGACTTTTTATGTTAAAAATTATTAGAGCGTAAGTTGTCTATAGGTTGTGAATAAGACATTCATCAGATTCATAGATGGCTATGTTAGCTTATATTAATGTGAAAACATTGTTATTATAGCATATATTCGCTGGTTAGTATATAAAGAAACTCATTTTTGTGCTATGTTGATCCAAAATGAATACTCGAAAAAGCGAGATAAATCAATATATAATGTAATTGACATTAGATATGTTAGAGATAGCATGAAAAAAGTTTGGAATAGGTTACGTTTAGTACGCTGTGCTGGTACTTTACTGTTGTTAATAATGGAACTTTGTTAATGTAGTAGTTTATTCGTGCGTAAAAGTGTGTTAGGTTTTGTCATTAAATTATAATCTAGGTTCTGGTAATGCTATGTTATCTTTATTAATGTAAAATTTACGTTAAAGCATATATTCATTGATTAGTATTATTAAAAGAACTTATTTTTTGTACTATGTGTTTATCCAAAAATGGTACGCGCATATGGTGATGATCTTAGATCGATAGATCATAAAGGCGGTGGACAGGGATAGGGAGAGTGGGGAGGTTTCTGGTGGTTTGATTACTGATTTACTGTTAAAATTCGGTAAACTATTACAATTACTATGATATTTTATCAAAGAACATTTTTATGATATTTGTTGGCTAACTTTGTTATTTTTGGTCTATGTTTCGAAAAAACTTTGCTATGTTTGCAATTATTGTTGGATTATGGATATTTAGTAAGGTTATGATAAATTGTTGTTAAATTTTACTGTGTTAATGTTAAAAAACTTTGTTACGTTGCATATATGCGTGTCTGTATGGTAATCGACAAGTTTAGATATATTTTTTAAATGTTACTGTGTCAATGTAAGAATAACGTTAAGTATGTTAGGAAAGGGGTTGCTGAAAAAGTAATGAAATAGGATTACGTTTGCATGCAATGTAAATACTTCTGTTTAAAGTGTGAACTTTGTTAATTGTTACAGTTTATCGGTGTAAGTTGTGTTAGGTTTGTCTTTGTTCATTATTTTATTAGTTCATGTTACGCTATGTTAGCTTTATTGAATGTGGAAACTTTATTACGTTAGAGTATATTCGTTGATCAGTATGATAATTAACCATTTTATGATAAATGTTTGTTTTAAATGGTTGCAACTCTTGCAGTAAATTAAATTGTTATATGTTAAAGATATGTTACAAAGGGAAAGGTTATCTTTGTTATGCTATGTTAGACTTTACCGTTGATAATGTGAACTTGTAAACTGTAACAGTTTATTCATGTTTAAGGTGTGTCAGTTTGTCGTTGTGCATTAAATATTCATAGTTCAGATGATGTTAAGTAAGCTTTATTAATGTGAAACTTTGTTACGTTTAGCATATATTCGTTGACCATTGTATAAAAAAATTTTGTTTTTATGTTATGTTTATTCCAAAATGATACTCGAAATGGGATTTGAATCAATAGATAGTTGCGGTTGATAGTTGACGCTTGTTCTGTGTAGACGTGTGAGATGGTGATATGGTGCTTCCGAGTGTTTTAATTTTGCCAATTCAGTTTTTAATGTTTTTGAGTTTTTCTTTTAATCAAGCTTAATTTTAATTAAATGTCTTTGGTTTTATAGTGTTGCTCTTTGCTTTTTTTTTTTTTTTTTTTATTTTTTTTTATGTTTCCAGTATTTGATAGTTTAATGTCTGCAAGTGTGGAAGTTGCTAGTGTGTCTCTCGCCGTTTTAGGATTTTAAGCTAAGTTTTAGATTATCGTATTATTTATTTATTATTTATATTCTTTAAATATTTGTTTCATAGCTTTAGATTGTTATTGGATTATGGTTTTACTTGTCTTATTAAATAATATTTTAGGTGAGAAGCATCTTTAAGGTTTTAATGTATGTATTAGTATTTAATGTTTTAATGTGTATTTAGTTTATTATGATTGTATTGACGTCGATGTATTGTGTACAGGTTTTTTGTATTTGTTTGTTTGTGTTGTGAACTGGCTGATTAATGATGGTTGGAAGTGATGCTAGGGGTGGCGAGCGTGGGTTTTTCAGTTGACTTCGCCAACGTGCGTGGCCTTCGTGTGCTAACCATGGATCTGTGGAATATCACCTCTCTAACTCTCTAACCTAACATTTATTACTGTCTGAGACACAGCTGCCGAATTCATTTCAAATAAACTTAATATCTGTAACTATAACTATTTCTATAATTTCCGACTAAAGTGGTGAAGTTGTGCCATAATATAAACGATAAACACTCCGTAACATCGTCTCAGAATCTTTAATCTCCTAACTTTGATGTTCTGTGGCTAAAATCTTTCTCCCTACTAACCATCAATTATCTTGTGTTTCTGCTTACTGCTCCGCCTAATGAAAGATTTTCATGTCCTTTTTGACTATGTTACTACTTCTCATGAGATTATATCTTCTCACCCAAATGTTGAGGTCCTCTATTTAGGGATATTCAACGTACCACACTGTGGTTGGCTCCTTCTCACATTATGTACTTATATATAATATATATATGGTCATGCCTCTATGAGTGGGAGAGGGGCTCCAAGAACTTCACGTCTCTATACGATCTGGAACCAGTTTAAATTAAAGTGACACCATACATCAATTCAGATCGTCCTAACCAATTCCTAGAATAGCTTGACTTATGTTTCACCACAAAACTCTTCTATAAATACACCATTTCCTCCATAATTGGATATAAACTCTGACCACAAATTTAGCTTCCTCGTAACTATAATAACTTTTCGTCAGCAGCTCCTCAGCCCTAAACGTAATTTCTGATGCAACTTTAATCGGGCATAATTTGGGGGCAATTGCGTAGTTTTAATGCAAACTACTCTTGGAACATGAAATCCTGTTAGGACACTGGGATGTTCCTTGGAGGGTCGCGCGCTTGAAAAGGTGGGGCCTCATCACTGGGTGGAGGGATTGTGAGCATCTTCGCATTCTTCAACTCTAATTCTTTCTCTCCCAAAATCCATGTTCAGATGGAGCTGTTCATAAATGATGAGGAGAGGACATATGCGTAATTTCGCGATAAAACTCTTGCTTTCCTATCACTCTTACTAATTTCATTCTGCTCGGAATCGTTTGCAGGGATACTATTCGTCAGGCTAAGCGCTCTTTTACTAAAGGATAGTGCACGACAACCTGCTTTGGTTCATCTTACTTGATTTAAAATTTCTTGGGCCCCCTTGCCCAAAAACCACTCTAAACAACTTTTGAGATCTGCCCTTATCTCCCCTTATTCGCTCTGATGGTTCTGTGCTAACTCTCCTATGATAAGCCACATATTTACGTGCTCTCCTTTTTTATCCTATTACTTTAACCTTGGTGTACTCGATTCTGGCACCCCCCTACCTTACTCCTTCTCCTCTCAGGTTTCCAATGTCTTTACCTGTAATTTAACTGTGTCGTGTAAATAAAGTAATAAAAAAAGTAAATAAATCTAGAGATAATTAAAATGCAACTTCAGAAACATAGTGGCCCAGATGGCATTCCTCCCGTGTTTGAGGGTGTGTTCTTCCGAGCTGACGCCTGTCCTCGTTCAAACTATCTTCTATGTCTTAATTCTATAATACTTTCCTCAATAAGCTGGACTAAGCGCGCATCACTCTCCAACCGATGCCGTGAAAAGGTAGCGACTCTATCATTCTCAACTATCGCACCTATAGACTCTCACCTGTATTCTATCTAAAATCTTTGAAACTCTTCTAACTCTCATTTCCTGGATCATCTGGAAGTCTCATTCCCTTCTTTCAGATCGACCAGTATGGGTTTCGATCATCCGAGGTCAACTAGTGGACATACTATCTATCTAAACTGATTATTGGTTTTTGCCCTGTAGAATCATGGGTGACGTCTGGGTTTAGGTGGCGCTTGACATTTATCAAGGCCTTTGACCGTGTTGGCACGCCTTCACTGCTCTCTAAGCTCCCTTCCTTGTATTTCCTCCTTCTCTTTGTATCTTTGTCCTAGATATTCTCTCTGATACGCCTACACATATCAGCTTCTTGAGTTGATGGAGCGTCCTCTTCCTCCTATTCCTGGTTAAACTTGGGGTTCCGCAAGGTTCTTCTATCCACAACTATTTCGACTTCTAGTCAGACGATCTCCTCAGAGTACTTTCCATAACTCATAGTCTCCTCTTATCCGAGTTGACTCAATACTCCATTCTTTTACTCATTTTCAAATCTTGCTCCTCTTTTTTTTGCTTTAGTTGCTTTCGTCTTCACTTTCCGGATCATTCACGATCCTGAGATATGGACTTTCCCTCGGGGGGTGCAACCGCAAAACCTTGTAAAATTGATCTCTTTAATAAAAACTCAACTTCTCACAATCTACTCCTCTCTCAAATAATCTACGTCTCCGACCGTTTCCTATTTCTTTCCGACGGCTCTGAAGTCTCTCCTCTGATATAAAATAAACTTTCAAGTGGGTCTTTAACATAAACAGAATCATTTATCTTTTGGAAACTCATTATTTCTATATTTACTAAAGGAAGGCCTCAAAATAAAGAGCTGGAGAGTCTTTCAGGATTAGCTATGGAATTTTTATTACCCTCTGACAGCTACTCCAGGTATATATAAGAGCTTATTGCCTGTAGGAAGTACTTTCTCGAACATTTGCGGGGCTCGGCTCCACCCTATCTATTGAGGATATAGAGTGAGCCTTAAAGCTAAGAGAACTATAAACTGTCCCCTACTTTCAAAATTTCTGCCCTCTATATCTCTTGCGAGCCAGTAGTTGTTGTGCGCTACATATCCTTTTTCATAAGTACACGGCGAGCCAGATGCTCGGGTAGTTGACCTCTCCATTTCTTGCCACCACTCCTTTGCGCCGCCCTCGTAATACAAAAGAGATGCCTTGCTCTCGCACGAATTCTGCGTGAATATTGCGAACCTCCAGCAGACTTGTTCTCGTTGTATGGTGACTCTTTCTTTCCAAGCACTACTTCTATCTGTGACTCTTTGCCTTCTGTCTGTTTTTTCCAACTATGATTTAACTTCCTCTCTTTAAAGACCACGTCTGCGCTCACCTGAGAGAACTTTGCGTTAGACTGGGATTGGGTGGGTTCATTTATTTTTTTTTTTTTTTTTTATGTTTTGTTTTTCCGCCCCCTCCTTGAGAAGGCCAGCCCGTTGAGTATATGGGTCGGTGATCTGTTAAAAAACAATAAAAAAAAAAAAAAAGAATGAATAGATCAATAGTATTCATAGATTCAATAGAATTCACAAATTTAGTGTTATCAATTAGATCATGGAATTGACAGAGTGAGTTGCGGTGTTTGACCTTTACTGATTTATCTGATTTAGGGTATGTAAAACATGATAAATTTAGTAATAATATGACCTAAATCCAATAGAAATCATATAGATCAATATAAAATCATTAGATCAATAGAGTCAAATGAGCAAAGATATGATAGATCAATAAGATTCATAGGCAAAGAATGTACGAGGCAGTTTCATATTTCCTGATTTACTCTATTGACTTTTTATAGGGTACTGTAAAAACGTAAATTGAATTAAAACATAAAAAGAGAATAGAAATTATTTTTTATTTTTTTTGTATTTATTATAATTTTTTTTTGATGGTTCGGAAACCATATTTCTTCGTAATCTACAAAACTCGATAACTTATATATAAGAACCTAACTTGTTTGTTATCACGTAATGTTATTAATTCAGCACGCGCACCTGCTCAGCACCGGAGCCGTTTTGACTTTCACAACACCTCGGACTCTGATATTCTTTCCTCATTATCTTCTTTTCTCATTCTTCGCTGAGAGTAAGTAAGCCAATTTTTATTTCTCTTACTTCCATCTGTTTTGCCATCCATTGATTTCTTTTCTTTTTTCAATATGATGGCAACTCCCCTCCGAGGGTCCTCTGACTCCGAAGCGAATCCGGACCTCAGATCATTTCTCCAACTCCGATCCTCTACCCCGCTCTCAAGTTTCAATCTCTACGATTATTTTTAATTTAGGAGACTTGGGCCATTCGTCCCCCTCGTTACGGGAGGCGCTTAGGGGTACGTATTTCGTCTCCGGACGAGTTACTCCATATCACAACTATCACATCCAAATTTTAACGCCCAAATACTATAACTCTAACCTATAGTAGATATAGTATTCGAAGCCAATTTAGGGGCGGTAAAATAGCCCGAAGCCGGCAGCCGGAGCCGGAGCCTTAACCAGAGTGCGTAAAAAACCGATTCCTTACAGTGAATCTGTTTTCGACTCAGAATACGATTCACCTTCGGGAAATCGATTCTTCGTATCCCAAAATTTCAGGGCTTTCTTACGAACTACTTTAATCTTTGGCAGCGGTCCCCCTTACGGGGACGACAGGGTGTACGCGTAATCTCGTCTACGAAGAAGATTACGTCATCACGCTCAAGCCTAACTCATCTTAAGCCTAATTTCTACGCGCTTTTTTTCACATAGTGAGGGGGCCTCTTCGCGTCAACAAGGCCGTAAGCGAATTTATTGAGCTACGCTCTCGGGTGGACGGGTACCCCCTATAATTACGATTCCTAGAGCTTGAATTTGCTGCCTGTCTTTGAGCTTAACCAAATACATAGATATATATTCAGAAGTTTCAGACCGATAAAGCTCTTGTAACTTTTGAGAAAAAAGCGATGTAGGAGGCCAACTCTGCAATCATACTAACATTCTGTAACATCTTTATTACAGGAAAACAAATAATATATTTCAAATAATTTATTATTATTAATACTATATTATATATATATATATATATATATATTATATATATATATATATATTATTTATAGTATATAATATAATTATATTATTTATTATAGTATTTATATATATATATATAAATATATATATATATATATATATATATATATATAAGATATAATATATATATATATAATATATAATATATATATAATATATATATATATAATATATATTATATATATTATAATATAATATATTATATATAATATATATTATAGATATATATATATATAATATATTATAATTATTTTATATATATAAATATTATATATATTATAATATATATATATATATAATTATATATTTATATATTACCTTATCATATAATACTATATCCACTAATATATAATATCATATATATATATACAGGAAGGCCTTATTGATAAGATAAGAAGGAATTAAGAAATAAATTAATTAATTTTATAAGTTAAATAATAATATATATCATTAATATTGCGAAAAAATGCTGAACCTCCTTCAGAAAGATGTATATTTACTAAAAATAAATATGAAATAAAGTAAAAAATTAGTTATGTAACTTATTCACATATTGGATATTTAATTTTTTTTCTTAATTGCTGTTGTGTCTCAGATATATCTATTTTTGATATTGTGTGTAATGTTAATAATCCAGCCTTTTTTAGTTACTTGAATTATTTGCATTGATGGATCGCAAAGGATCTCATAATGAAGTTTTCGTTTTTGTATTTCTACTAGGTAAAAATACGTGTCAATTTGCCGTTAATTTTAATGTATATTATTATAAAGTAGAGCGTTGTTATCAGGTTAGGGGAAGAATTGTTGTATTTTAGTGTAGAAGGTCATTCTTATGTTTGATAGAGGGTGTTCTCCTATCACTTCTATCTACATTGTTCATTTCTGTCGAAATCGTTCAGGGATATTATTCGTCAGCTAAAGCGCTCTTTTACTAAAGAAAGTCTCACTTGCTTGTCCATGATTAAAATATCTGGCCCCTTGCCAAAACATCTCTAAAACTTTTGTAAATACTGCCTTTCCTCCTCCCTGTTCGCTCTGATGGGTCTTTGCTAACTTCTTTGATTAAGCCAAATCTTCGGCCTCCCTTTTTATTTAATTTTACCCTCTGGTCATCCCTCCTCTACTTCTTCTCCTCTCAGGTTCCCAGTCTTTACCTCCTGTAAATTACACGATATCGTAATGCATGGATCCTGAGTCTTATGAACGCAAGGAAGGCTTAGGTGCCGGATTGCATTCCTCCCCGGTTTCTTGCGGAGGTCGCTTCAGCTGACGCCTCTCCTCGTTCACTCATACTCCTACTATGTCTTCAATACTAATCTTTCTCAATGCCTGAAGCGCGCATATGTCACCGATCCCTGAAAAAACGGTAGCCGCTCTGACCTTCTAACTATCAGCCCTATAGCTCTCAACCTTATTCTATCTAAAATCTCTTGAAATCTCTTAACTTCATTTCCTGGAGCATCTGCGATCTTCATTACCTTCTTTCAGTCTTTCCCAGTATGCTTCGTCGATCGGAGGTTCAGACTTTATGTGTGAACATACTTACCTATCTAACCTGAAATCTATGGTCTTCTGCCTCTAAGGGGATCATGGGATCCATGCGCCGTCGGCCTGACACTATCAAGCCTATCTATTTGACTGCGTTTGCACGCCGCATGCTCCCTAGCATCCCCTCTTGCTGCCTCCTTCTCTTTGCTTCTCTTCTCTAGTTTTCTATTCGCTCCATATCAGCACTTGTTGCTGGAGCGTCCTCTTCCTCCTTCCTATTAATCTGTGGTGTTTTCCGCAACGTTCTGTTTATCTCCACTTTTGATTTCTACTTCTTCCTAATCAACGATCCTCACTTGTACTTCAACTCTGTTCACTCCTTATGCCGATGACTCAACTCTCTCCAATCTTCTACTTACTTCAAATCTGCCCTCCCTCTTTTGCTATCTAAGAGTTGTCTATCGTCTTCAGCTTTCCCGATTCGCTATCTCCGTCTGGATGGATTTTCCGGTGGGTCCACCCAACCGTTGTAAATTCAAACTCTTTTAAAAATAATCTCAAAAAACACCTCCGAATCCTTCTATTTCTTTCGACGCCTTCTACGTCTCTCACGTAGTGAAAAACATAAACATTCTTGATCCTTAATCATTAAACAGCGTAATACTCTTTGGAAACCTTCAATATTCTTTCGCTGCAAGTGGCTCTCAAAAAGCTGGAGTTCTGGTCAGTGGTGCTGGGGTAATTTTTTCTTGCACAGCTATCTTCCAGGTATATTGTGCTAGTCGCCCTTCTGTATGGTATACTAGTTCTCACATATGGGGGCCCATGGCTCCACCTCTCTATTGATAGGGTTGAGTCTAAAGCCAAGAGACTAGATTAATAAACAGTCCCCTACTTTCAAACTCTCCTTGACCTCTATCTCGCAGACGTAACTATGGACGCATCCCTTTTCGATATAGTAACTTACAGACGGCAAGAGCTTCATGGGATTGACCTCTCGCATTCCTCACCCTTGCGCGCCCTCGATTGCACAGTGGTGCCTGCTGCGCCACGAATTCTGCACTGAATTATTGCAAACACCAGAACTGTGTCTTCGTGATGGCCCTTCTTTGCCATCTTCTGCTCTGGGAACCTTTGCCTTCTTCTGTTTTTCAACGTATATTTAGTGTCCTCTCTTTGAAAGACCACGTCTGCGCTACCTTTGAGAACTATTGTGCTTACTAACAAACAACAAAAAACTTAATATATACTCTAATATTTTAATGATTCTATC
>JABUQX010094786.1:12500-61955 GCA_015478945.1 Trachelipus rathkii | reverse complement strand
AGAAAGAAGGATATGATATGAATGTTTAGTTAAAGGTTCTTTTTGACTTAGTTCTCCAGACGTTGAGAATGTCTGAGAATTATGATTCGGTACGTATCTCCCACTAAAATCTAGTATAATATTATATATATATATATAATATATATATATTAATATTATATATATATTAAATATATATATATTAATTATATAATATATATATATATATTATAATAATATATATATATTATGATTATCTGACCTGTACTGTCGTGAGGAGTTGGATACGCATTGAAACCAACTGGATAAGTAGATAATAATGTAAGAAGAACAAGAGAAGGGTTGAAAGAAACTGTATAGAGTGATATAAAATCTAGTAGAGCATTAGAATCGTGAAGTCATTAATTTTTTTAAATATTTAGTAAGTGTGAAGTAGAAAATTTTATTATATGAAACTGAATAACTAATATTATAAAATATTTATTTTGAGATCAACTATTTCGAAAATTAAATCAAAATTATATATTAGGAATTTTATTCTAAAACTTAAAACAATAATAAAATAGAGATATGAAGAGTACAAATATAAAAGTTTTTCTTTCAATCTCACGGCATTTAATAAGATATTCATAAATAATCTGTAAAGAAAGAAAATTTGGAATACATATTACAGATTATTAATAGAATACCAACAAATTGAATCATACTTCTACGGTGATATTTGGATCGATATAATACGGATGTTAACAACCGACAGTCAAGGGAGAGAATGACGATAGGATTCGAACGCAGCCAGGATGAAGATCTTCTCGCATGGTCACATAGGCAGACACAGGGCTAAGAGCAACACTCACCTTTCCTATTTGCTTGATCACTCTTGGTCCAGCGTTGGGATTTATGCGCCTAGAAACAAGATACTGGATGTGCTCATTGGAGAACCAGTTTTTGAGTGTGAAGACCTAAATGAAGAAAGATGCAGCATAGTAACTGAAAGGGCGAAAACCCTACCTGAGAATGGTTTAAACTTGAGAGACTAGGCACTCCAAAAACATTGATGCGACGAATGGCTTTCTGAGAGTGCTTTGTGGTCTAAAAGATCTGGGCCATAAGGAGAAAGACAACCTACTGACAAGAGAGCGAAGCTCTTACCAGGAGTTATATAGATAATAATATATATATTATTAATAATAAATATAATTTTATATATAGAAAATAAAAATAATATATATATATATATAATATATATAAAATCGAAATATATATATAAATATTATAATAATAGATATATAATACTATATAAATAATGTATATAAAATATTAATATATAAATAAGTATATATTATAATACTATACAATAATAAAAATATAATCAATATAATATATATATAATACCAATAACACATAATATATATAATAATAATATATATAATAAATAGTAATAAAATAATATCATATATATATTAAATAGAATTTATATATAAATAGCAAACAAATAATAATAATAATAATAAATACTATATAAAATAATAAATAATTATAACAATATGATAATAATAATAATAATAAATATATAATAAAAATAACACGGATATTTCTGAATAATTTGTAGTTGCAAAGCCTTGTAATACAACTATACAAACTACTAAACTACCTAAAAACTACTACAATAACTACTAAATAAATAAGTAATAAATAATAATAAATAAAGAATAATAATGAATAAGAAACCGATAGGAATGTTATTTTCGCAACAAGAAAGAAATAATCAATAATAACGTGGCGAATAAATAATAAAAAATAAATATAGATAATAATAAATTTAATTCCTGATATATCCTGAATTATTCAACTAAAAAGCATGTGACATCAGATACCTGGAGATTCTGATAGAGAAAATAGAGACAATACCAATAACAAAAAAATAATTACCAATCTCTTATCCTCTAGGATGACAGAATAAGGAAAATATTATTAAAGACCTACATATATATAAATAATATATAATATATGAATATAATAAATTATATATATATATATAAATTATATATATATTAATAATATAATATAATTAATATAAGAATTATATAAAATTGAATTTATATATAAATATATAAATATTACAGTATATAGATACTTAATATATATATATAAATTATATAAACAAATACGTTAATAATTTACATGAACTATATTATAAAAAAAAAAAGAAATACACTACAACAGCAGGTTCACAAGCAATCAAAAATCCAAACTAAGATCAAATACGAGACAAACATGATAACATATATGCGAATACAGCGTAAATGCATTTTGTATGGAAAATGCAAATAAAAATTACTTAATATTTTTTTTTTTTTTTTTATTTTATATATATCCAACTAAATAAGAAAACTAATAACATATAAAGAATCAGCGTATAAATTTTAATGAAAAAAATGATTTTTTTTTAACAAGAATAATCCACAGGTTAAACCCGAGCTCAAAAGTTGCAGAGTAGGGGTCACTGGCCTCCAGGGGGAAACTTCGTCCACCGCCTCTCTGTCCCAACCAGTCGGCTCGAGCCCTAAAAAAAAAATCAATTTCCTGTATATATATTAATTATATGATATTAATATAAAAAAAAATTCCCTTATACAAATTTCACACGCTGATTAATATATGTGATATATAAGTTTTCAATGTCCTTATCGTAGTTTGGATATAAATAAAATTTAACAAAAAATAAAAAAAAAATTTCATAATTCCAATAAAATACGCCTGATGAAACCATATAATGTTTGATTCAGTTGTCTTGTACCTAATCATTAGTTTTCGAAGATACTGATAGCGGGTAACTTCCTTTAGATGGCCAATATATACTATATAATTAATTATATAATAATATAAATATAAAAATATAATAATAATATATATATGCTAAATATATATATATATAAATTATATATATATATAATATATATATATCATATAAATTAATATTAAAGCAATATATTTAAATATATATAAAATATATAAATAATATATAAAATAATATACTGTAAGAGAATATTAAACTAATGGTGACACAAATCACAAGAAAAATAAGCTATTTTGTAGAAAAACATGAAATCGGAAAAGAAACCGTAGATTATAAAGAGAGAGTAAGAGAAGAGAGAGAGAGAGAGCACAGGAGAGAGAGAGGAGAGAGCGAGAGAGAGAGAGAAGTAGAGGAAGAGAGAGAGAATGGAGAGAGAGAATATATATGAGAGAGAAGAGAGAATTTAATTGTGAAAACCCTAGTCCGGATTCTAGGTAGAGATTACCTAGAGTTACTAGAATAATAATAAATAAATAATAAATAATAATAATAATAATAATATAAATAATAAAATATATAAATTAATAATAATACTAATAATACCTGTGTTAATAATTTTGTGTGACATTTGAGAAAAAAAGCGAGCTGGAATATTCATATTATCAACTATTCTCACCTGCAGAGTTCATGACGAGAAGCGTGAGAAATTCACCGTATTCGCTCGGAGCCACAAGGTTTTCTGGACAACACCATGAACCGGAGCCGAGCACAAAAAATTATATTTATTATATTATAAAAAGAAGAGAATAATTAAAAAAGATTTGGACTTGGCAATTATGGCCGCCGAGTGCCGGTGCAGGTGCCGAGAGAGCCTAGGCAAAAAAATATACACCGAGCTCCTAAAACTCTAATGTAAAAAGAATTGATGATAAAACATAGGAGAAAGCAGAAATGGAATATCATGAAAGACAAAGTTAGAATAGAAGAATGAAGTAAAAAAATTTAGAAAGATAAAAAACGTTGACCCACCCTTGACCACAACACCCCTGACAAGTATAGATAGGAAACTAATTTAAAAAAAACCTTTTTATTTATTAAAATGATGAAAGACGTATGTTATTTACGCCAGCTTTTCTCCCCCCCCCCAGAAAAAAAAAAAGTTAAAAATCTTTGATAAATTTATTCAGAAATCATTAATTTCAAAAATAAAATTCAATAGGACTACAAAGATGAAAAAAGTTTTACTCCCCCTATGTGCATTGGGTATAACATAATAAATCGGAAAATGGATAGAAAAAAATCTTAATCAAAAATCGAAAAAGGAGTGGCCGAGCCCAGCTTTTAATCACGTCAAACTATAAAAGAATACTATGGAGAACAGAAGCTATTTCGTTCCGAATAGAGAAAATGCCCGATATAAAAAAAATATCGATATATCGATATAATTCGATATTTTATATATATATCGCTTCGATATTATCGCCAGAAAAAAATTATTCGATTCGATAAAACGTGTTATTCTATAATCGATAAAAATTTGAATATATATATAATATAATATAATAATTATATTAATAATATATAATAGTATAATATAATACAATATATATACATATATATTACAAGATATATGATTAATTAAAATTATAATAATATAATATAATAAAATCCTCCAAGATTAAAGGCGACAGCACATTAAGTTAAAAAACAAAACTGATAGCTACACTTATTCTAATTAAGAATCATTTTTGGGAGAAAAGGGCAAAATATTCAATAAATAAAAAGTAAAACAGTAAAACTAAACATTTACAAATAAATATCAAAGTTAAAGGTAATGTGCATTGTTTTTTATTTACAACAGGGGCATTTACAAGCATGATCTCTTCTCAGTCTTTTGCTTTCGTGATCATTTAGATTATTTACAAGTATTACGGTTTCAGGATAATGATAGTATAGTATTAATAATATATTAATATAATATATACCAATAATAATATGAATATTAATAAAGATATAAATATAAATATAATAATATAATATATATAAAATATAACTATAATAATATAATAATATCAATAATATAAAATATAAATAAAACTATTTAAGTTATAATAATATAAGCATAAAAATAACCCATTAAATAAAAATAATAATAAATATATTATAATATATATATATAAATAACGATACTTATAAAATATAAATAAAATGAATTATATAATAAATATCAATAGTATTATAACTAAATGTGTGTGAGTTAATTTTTGGCGGGGATGTGTGTGTCGAGTAGAATAAATAAAAAATCCCGATCACCTGTGTGCCGTTAAATATATACTTTTAGTCTATTTATATATCAACTTCTATATTATAATATCTTTATTTTGCTTATAAATAAAAGATGGAAGTATCTAAATAATTAAGATTTACTGATTAAATAATATCATTTTGATAACACGAATGAGAAACATTTCCAAGATTTTGAATTTATATAAACAGAAGGAGAGAGAGAGAGAGAGAAGAGAGTAGAGAGGCTATTATAAATATGAAGCATGACGTGTGTCAAAGAAAAAAGTTGAGTAGAAAAAAAAAAAGGTCTTACTTCTATATCTTTCCATTCAAGTTACAACTCCTAAGAGGTGGATACAGTTGTGCTAGAAAAGTGATGTGAATCTTGAGGAAGGGGTGGTTTTATCGACTTTTTGTGGACGAGTGAGTAATAAAAATTCCAAAAAATAAGAAAAATAAATTCAATCTTGAAAATTAAAAATAATGTCATAATATCAAACTTATTTTTCGTAATTTAAAAATTTAAAATAACTATAAGATTATTAATGAAGCTACGACTGCTTATAATATCGTACTTAAGTGAACAAAATAAATTTTTATTCCTAATTTCAGAAATTATATATTATATATATATTGGATGGTAGACAACTTAATACTTGGACGACTCTGGAAAGCTGGATAATTAAGAAAAATAATTAAAATTTTAAACGAAAAATGAAATAAATAAGTTTAAGAGTTGAAATGATTCCCAAATCAACTTATTATAAATATTTTAAAAATTTCACAAGCAAATCATCTTTCCTGGCATCTAAATATAAATTCGAATACAAAAATATAACCACATATTTAAGCAAAGCAATCGTAATCGCCAGTAAGATGAATAAGACTAGTCCGGATACTAACGGTGATTAATAGTATTTAACAACAAACTCACAGGAAGTTCCTGGTTCCGGTATTAAAATATCTGCAATCGGTTAATCATTCGAACATCAAGCACTGAAACTCCACAGAAGCTACACAGTTAAATCATGGATACATGGCTGGTCTCTGAGTGACTGACAAGTCCTTAACAGTCTCCAAAAATAATACAATTAAAATTATAAAAATATTTAATGAAAAAAGGAAATAAAACTATGATAGCTATTTTATTTCCTTTCCTTTTTAATAGTCTAAGTTTCATTAACCATTAATATTATATTACTAAAATATATAATAAGTAATATAAATAATATATATATATATATATATATATAATATATAATAAATATATATAAAATTAAATATATAAAGTTATAATAATATATTATATAGTCTATATTATAATAATAATATAATATATATATATATATAATAGACCAAATATATAATTATATATTATAAAAATATAAATATAAATAAAAATAAATATATACTATATATAAATAAATATTAGATATATAAATATAATATATCAAATAATAATATAATAAATATATATTATATAAAATATAATAACCATTATAAATATATTAATATAATTTAGTTAAACAAAGCCCAAGTAACTTATACATCTAATGCACTCAAAAGACTATGCTCGGAAAGTAAATCTCACCCCAACATTTAAAATGAATAAAAATTGTTTAATAACTGATATAACAGTATCGTTCTGACGTCGCATTATTAAAAGATACATTGCACTAATATAAACATAGGGAAAGCAATTGTTTTCTTATCATTCCATCAAACATTATTCGGGATAGATTATCCAGATCCAACTGAATAAAACTGAATAGTGTTAGTGAAATAACAAGAAGAAATTTGAACTCGTGTGGTATGTGCACAACCCTATTTTTGGTTCCCCGACAAAGACGAAAAAATAAAACCCCTTTTTTCGAGTATTATTTCCTTATTACATTGAGAGGGACGAGAAAACGAAAAGAAAAGATAGAATTAGGGTGTCGGGAGAGAGGGGATAAAGATTTTTTTTTGGTCGGATTTAAAAAAATTTTTTTTTCGAAAAAATCGGCTTCGATATTAATAAAAAATATCGAAATATCGGAATATCGAAAAATATCGCCAACAAATATCGATATATCGAGTCCAAGAATACGAATAATTCGAAATATAAATCGATATTCTAATTGGCAACCATTAGTTCGAAGAGTTTATCAATCTTCAAGACGAGGCGTTCACTTCACCGGATGGCCTCAACCACGTCAATTCATTTGACTTAAGAATATTAAACAAAAAAGAAGAATAACAGGTAATCTCTTTAATGAGATTTTGGCCTTTAGAACTTAAATCTATTATTATTAATATAAGAGGAGTCTGGAAAGAGTGCACGCATTGCAAAAAAGTAAAGATACAAGGCTGCATAAAATAGAAATAAAAAAAGATGAAAGTGGCAACTCTCTATCTGAAGGTTGCAAGAATTAATTACGGGCAAGGTTGCAGCGGTAAAATTTTATGCCGTTTACCAACACCGGATTCGGATAACTCATTTTCGAATTATGTGGCTGCCGAAACCACCTACTTAAAAGAGTAAAAAAAAATGGGGCATATGGGGGGACTCCGGCTACACAAAAATACCCTATCTGCTCCGAGTGCTCATAACGAGAAATTTATTAATACCCTCTGGCTCCGAATAATCCGGCTCCGCCAAACGTGTATAGAAAATACCAAGGTCTTTATTAAACATGCCTCACTGAGCGATTTCAAATTACACAAAATCATATATATGTCAAACTACCAAATAAACCACTCACAGGATCGTAGGGGTAATGGGAGGATAATCTCCGTAAGAGCTTGAGTCCATAATAATTTAACTAAAAGATTTTGTGCAGTAATAATTGGACTTAATAAGTGTAACAAATTACACAGAATATATATAATATATAATATAAAATATATATAAAATAATAATATATATATAAATGAAAATAGTATAATATAATATATATATATATAATAAATAATTATAAACATAATAATAATAAAACAATAAAGTAATATATATTATAAAGCTATATAATATAATAAAATTAATATATATATTATAATATAACAATAATATACTAATATATATAAATATATATATATAATAATAAAAATAATAAGATATATAATAATACAACCCAAATAAATAAAATAATACAAAATATAAATATAATATAATAAATATAAATAAAATATATAATAGCATAATAAAGGCAAGTCCAACGGGAAGAGGTGAAGCAAAAACGTTAGCATTAGTTGAAAGATGTGAGACGAATATTTATTTGAAAAACATATTTTTTATGATCAGTCTTTTATATTTGAAATGTCTTTAAAAATAATAAAAGTAAATGTAAAAATTTACTGGAGCTTTTTCAAGTCTCACTGAAAATAATTTACTTCTACAGAAGATAATTTTCTTTAAATATATAATAAAATAAAAAATAATAATATTAATTAAATACTAGAATAAAAATAAAACTATAGAATTTGTGCGTGTGGAAATATATATATATTAAAGATGCAGGTAACATCCGCACCCGCAAATATTATTATACCATCCGCGCTTTGCCCTACGGATGTTGCGCGGATATTTTATTGTCGAGAATTTGATAAAAGAATTTTATAAATAAAATCTTTAAGAAATAAATCTGAACGCAAAACTTTAAATGAAGAAGAGACCCACGACTCAGTGCAAAGATACTCATGATCTCACAGAGAGTTCATAATAATTAGTCAACCGATGGATAGAATGGTAATTGCTCACAGAAATCTCTATTGACTTTGAGCATTTTCGTACTCCAGTTAGACATTTTACTAATGTGGTAAATACTTCATATCACACATGCATTAATTGATAACACATTTTGGAAGAAATTGCAAAAAAAAAAAAAAAAAAAAAATAAAACAAAAAAAAAAAAATCACGACGCCTCTACAAATTCTGTCTCTGATAAATATCATTAATCTCAAAGCTAAGGAATCTATATTGAACCATCTATGAAAATGATAGAGTTATTTAATACGAAGAGAATGTGTAATAAAAATAGAGTAGAAAAAAAGCTTTATAGTAAAAAAAAAAATTATAACTTTCAAAATTTACGGACTTTTAATCATTATAAGTATATTAAAAGTTTTTTATGTAACACAATAATTTAGAAACAAGTTAAAATCGTAACTATTGTGTTGCAATTGAAAAATCCTTCCAATCATAAAACACTAACCGCACCACAACATTAAAGGAAAAAACGAAATCTACAGAAAACCAACACTTCCTACAAGTAAATCAAAACAGATTCAACGGGAAAAAATTATATACAGTCCCAAGTAGTGATGATAGAAACTACACGCTTAACCAAAAAGATGTAGTGCAGATGAATTTCAGAAACTATAATAAGAAAAGACTAAATACAATGAATCCTAAAGTTGGTGGAAAGTTAAGAACACACACTACCGCAGCTTCAGTAAACTTGCAGAAGAATACTCGGAACACAACTGAAGATCAAAGCTGACAGAGTATTTAACAATGCTGGACTAATATATGATAAGAAGAGAAAAAAACTCATTGGCAGAAAGCAGGAAAAAATGATATGTTTTCTTCAAGACAACGCTTCCTATAAAGAATTTGATTTAACACCTAGTGCCTAAAAGTATAAATAATCCATTATGTAAAAATCTCTATTCAATTAAGACGGAGGTTTGGGGAACAAAGGTTGATGGATGCATTTGAGGTTGGGGTCCCTTTCAAAGACGTCCCGAGCATCCTGGTATTTATATTAGTAGATTTGGTGGTTAACTCGAAAATAATATATATATAATATTTATTATATATTATATATAAGATTAAATAAAAATAAAAAATAATGTACATAATATAATATTAATAAATACTAAAAGTTATTCTCAACAATAGTATATATATAAATATAATGTATAATACTATTAAACATATCCGAAGGATATAACGTAGCTTGAAATAATATATATTATCACTATATATAAAATAAAATATAAATAATATATAATATATAATACTATAATTATATAATAATATAATAATATATAAGACTATAAAATATAAGTAAATAATATTATTAATAGTATATTAATAATATCAAATATATTACTAAAAATTCAAAATAGCACTATAAGATATATATAAATTATATATAATAAAATAATAAATATATAAAATAATGAACATATAATATAATAATAATATAATATAATATATATAATAAATAATAAACTAGTTATATATAAATAAATATATAATATATAATTATAATATTAGTTTAAAGTAGATATGATACATTACCTAAAAAGGGCCACTCCCTTTTGTTATGAATCAAAAAAAGAAATCGACTCACCTGTATCTCCAGTATATTATGAGTGAGCGAAAAAAATTGGTGGACACCCATTACTACTCAGTACTGAATGCAATCGTTTAAAGGGTGTTATATAAATGAGAGTATCAATCGATTTTTTTGAATTATTGGGATTATTTGAAATGTTTCAAAAAATTTCATACTTTATTTTAGACAGGAGATCGTGAAAAACCATTTAGTACCTTTTCCAGTCAATACTAGCAATTCTACGAAACTCTATAAAATTAATTGAATAATTGAGAATTATTATAGTATGAAAAAGGATAATACCCCACACCAAATTCAAGAGATTTGGTGCAGCCTAATCAACAACAAAAAAAGATTAATTATTTCAAAGGTCAACAAATTAAAAAGAACCATACAAAAACCCACTATTTTTTTTTTGGAATGAAAAATTTGGGCACTGTATATCGTGTTTCATTTTTATTACCAAATCGTGCCAAAATATTACAACAAAGAAGAAAAATTAATAAATTGAAGAAATTTGTTTATATTTTTGTTTAAAACTTTAGGAACATTTCTACAAAACAAAAGCAGAACAATACATATGCTTAAAAGGTCAAATAGACCCACGTTTTATCATAAAATGTTAACTTTCAATCGGGCCACATCTTTATTTTAACACTTGTTGTTATCAATAACGGTATTATAATAACGAGAGTTTATAAAGAGTTGGCCACCTTGGGACTTTTTTTGATTAATTTTAAGGATTAACTCTTTTATTTATAAAATTTTTTTTAATTTTAAGTAATAAAAAAAAAAAAATTAATTTCTTCAAATACTATATCACAAGAAACCTTAAATAACAAAATAATAACCAAAGACACAAAAAAAATTACTCAACCAAAGAAAGTTTAATAATTAGGGTTTGACCAGGAGAATGATTGTACATTTGAGTATAAATTTACCTTTTTTTAATTTATTATTTTATTTTTATTTAATTTTAAAAAAAAACAATTATATACCACGAATTAATGCAGACGAGAATTACCTATAATTTACCCCATCAAATTCATTAATTCTCTCCAGCAGAGTTAAAAAGGTGGGGCCACTTTTTTATCATACACATGAATGGAACACCCTTTGAGCAAACGAGTGGCTTTTATTTTATCTGATCACTCGAAGTCCTAAATAATTACAAATTTTAACAAAAAAAAAATTTAATGTGGTAAACATCACATAGAGACTGGACATCTAAAGAACTCAAATTATTTAAACTCATTATATTTAAATACCCAAAATTTAAAAAGTTGGCCGTTTAATAACAGCACTATAATGTATATACCACTAATTTAATAATATTACATATCAAATATAATATAAATTATAATTAAAATAAACTATATAGTATTATTATAATATATATATAGAATAATTATATATTATATATTATTTATTTATACTATATAATATTATATAAATATAAATATAATATAATATATATATATAATCGTATATATATAAAATATCATAAAATAATTTATTATACTATTATATTAATAAATATAATCTAATAATATATAATAATACTATATATAAATATATATATTATAAAATATTATATACATATATATGGAATGATGTAATAATATTAATATAATATAACCCCCTCCCCAATATATCCACAAATTTTATATAAGAATAAAATTAGGAGTGAATAAACAAGAACAAGAAAAAGAAAGACCGAAACCGATACCGATACTCTATTTATATGAGGTGCGCAGATGACCGATACAAATGTTTGGATAAAAATTAAATTAATAAATTAATTACTCAACAGTAATAAGATAGAATTTGTGTACTGCTAGGAACAGCAATGCATGTACCTAGTACAACCAAAATATTTGTTCCATTTATATTTTCATTAAAGTTTTATTACTATTACGAACTTAATTTATTAGTAAATTAAAATGTAGTTAAAAAGGAATTAAAATTGCAAATATAATATTAAATTGATATTAAAGTGTTATTTCTCATTGTTCTGTCCTACCTCCCAAATATTTTTCCGAAAGTTTAGACTAACTAGCTTTATTTTTTACACATATGAATAAAAATCCAAATATAAAAAGAGGAAAATAGGACTTGTTTAAACAATAACAATAAGAATAATAACAAATTAAAGAAGAGAAGATTAATCAGACTGAAAAAGAATAAAAATAAAACGCATTACGCGCATGACACACACACACACTTTAAGATGAAGATAAGATATCATTCAATACTCAATTCAAAATCAACAATGTATGCAAAAACATTATCTTTCAGACTGAGGTATCTGGCGAGAGCATCTGTTCTAGGGGTGTTTACATTCAACCTACACTAATAAAAAATAATCAAATTTACAGACTGATGAAGGAGGTACTCGTATAATATATATGCTATGCAAGACCTGAAAAATAAATGAAACCTGCCCTTTTTCAATACCGATGAAGGATTCCATCTGTAGGCAACTCATGTTTTCAGAGAGAATGTTAATCCCTCTTCACAGGACTAGCAAATTATGAATTATCTTATGCTCCTTAGCTGTCTCTCAGTTTTAAGATGAATGGTTCTTAGGTGTGATTCCTTTGAAGGAGAATATGTCAATGAATTTCGGCCATGAACTTATCAAAGTTATCTAATATATATCAAATACCTCAATCTTAAGTAGGTATATTTGCAGAAAAGATCCACCAATCGAGTCACTATATATGCTTGTATGCCAAGGGGATAGGCAGAAAAGTGCGAGCTTACAACTATACAATTTTTTTTATGTCAAGCGAGCAAAGCTCATCAGTACTATATTAAAAATATCCTAGAAGTGTTATCGCCGAGTAGAGATGAAATCCATTATTAGGGAAGCTAGCTTTAGGAATTCATTATTAGACACTTTTATTTTTTATTTTTACAGTTGACCACAAAATCCGCTCCGACAGAACCCATATATCAAGGAGGGGGTAGAACACTAATATCTAACGCAAATACCAGATAGACGGCACAGATGCAGGCTTTAAAAATGAGAGGAGATGTAATGAGTACGAGAATTGAAGTAATAATCGGTTCCCATTCTGAAGAAAATAAGGTGGAAGGAAAAGAAAAAGAAGCAACATCAGCGAACTAGTCTGGAGTTAACTAAAATAAAAGATCAACAAAACTCATTTATATGCAACTCATTGTGCAACACGAAGGCGGTCAGTGATGGTGGTGGATACGATGGATTATCGAGCACCTTACCTACAGTACCTATAGAAAAGAAGGAATAATCTCCAATTTCGATTCGCAAAGATAATGGGGCAAATGAACTGGAAGACCAGAGACGAGTCATTGACTTGTGAAAAAATGACCTAGATAGAGTAAAAGAACATAAACTTAAAATAACAAAAATAGTATCTCTATATTATGTCATATTCTGGTGCTTCTTTTGTGACGTCGCTCGTAAACTTATCTTAATCCAATAAATAGCCACCGTGGTATGAATAAACTCAGCTAGCTATCTCAATTAACACAGATTATGAGTATCTAAGTAATCTTAAATTATCCAGAACTATACCAGTAGCGTTCGTGTTAAACATCTATAGAACAACCTATAGTTTATAATAGCTGGAAGAAAAAATCGAGAAGCAAGAAAAAAAGTCCTCGCAAGCGAGACCATCTTTAGAACAGAGGGATTTTAAGAAGCACATGTGATACTCCTGATAGAGAGGCCAAGCGCCCGAATCAACGTCCTGTCTTGATATGATTTGTGAAGGATTATAGACAATATGTCAGTATATCTAGTTTATCAAGGGTATCAAAAGCAAAAATTTCACCGCCAAGTGCATTGTGAGCTTTAATTGGCATCAATCAAGAATGATAAATGATGAGCGAGAAGAACGTAGAGAGTTATCGATAAGAAGATAGAGTAAGGAAAGTGTTTTAGTGTTTGTTCATAAATACAGATATTGATAATAGTTTTAAGCGTATAGTTGAGTTTTATGTATGAATTCACATTAATGCACTAAACTTGTTAGACAATCTCTATTACCTTGAAATCTCACTCAAAAGTCGAGAGTAGAATAGAATCTGGAAAGATTCACAGACAGAAGGGCAAGATGTATATAGAGTTTCGCGACACCGATGAAAAGAGGGAAGATCACAAATGAATAATGCTTAGGGAGCGAAACGAGATGATAAGGGGTGACGAGTTACCAATTTCACGACAACGTGTATATGTGAATTTATTGACAAAATAATGTAGTTTGCAGTGTAAGTATATAATTCTTAAGTATATTAGAAAGACTTAGGTTAATATTAGAAGGAACATATAAAACAGTAAATACAACACTATGAAGGAATTATCATTTAATCTATATTTTCCTGGAGAACATTAATATAATATATATATACAATAGAAGAAGTCGCCTCACCATCAACACTAGCCGACATTGAGCGATTTCGAATAAAGTAATAAAGACTGACATTAAAGTAAAGCATAATAAAGAAGAAGTCAAGGTAATAATATATACCATAATGAGAGGGGTAGACTTGGAGAGCAGTGTAACTGCAGTGTCACTCCAACCCGGTCAATAAATCATTATGGATATATGTTCAAGCGCCACAATAACTCACAAGTCTCCTAGTAGTTCCTAAGTGACGGATAAACCATAAAATACTGTTTTAATAGGAATAAGTAATAATCAACTCAAGTAGATAATCTCTAACTAGCCGTATAAGAGCACCGTACTGGCAATCAAGTAAAGAAGTGAATATAGGTGAATATTTATACCAGTGAGAATGATCTAGAATATGAGAGTTGAGAAAGTGGAGTTTCACAAAGTAATTTATATTAAGATAAACAGAATTGAGCAGGTTTACCAGAATTGCGCCATAGGTATGGCAGGCAATAGCTAGTTATCAGGAATAATCAGAGATCTACTCTATTATTCGTGATAAAATAATTAGTATCAAGCACTCTAGACTCACGGTGCACATACACCACATGCATAGGGTAAAGTGGAGAAGAAGGTACGGCCAAAGAGATAACTAATTAGTTTCAAGATAGGGAGCGGAGGTCAGCGACTGGAAACACTACACTTTCCTCAAACTCGGACGAGGAAGCTCGGATCAACTGGTCAGACACTTACCACCAGTTCTCCTAGACGTATGCATCACATTGCTCAAGACCTAATCACGAGCGCAGCCCTTAGCATGGAGCCGCTCGATCCAAATAGAATAGTACACGCAGGGCGTTAAGAAAGAGTGCATTAGAGAAAACGTATTCATTCTCAGATTGAGAAGAATGGAGGATGAGTTAAATAAGAATTTGTTTCAAGAATTATTGTAGTCCCACCAAATGGAGATGGAAGTTTAAGATAGGAAATATTATGTGAGTATAATACTATGTTGTGCGGTTTTCATCTCAGATATATATATTAGGTAAGTAATAAAATAACATGAATCATCAAGCCGAATATAGAGAGAGGAATAAGGATAGAATTTTACAGAAGTTGTTATAGAGATTATTATTTTTTGGAGAGTACAAGAAGGCCTAAAGAGAGATTTGTCAGTATAGGTAGAAACAGGTGAAGGTTAAGTACTGACACTATTTTCTATTTAATGGAAAGATACTGAGCTTTGGATTCGTACCGAAGAAGTACCGTGCAACATTTCTAGCTGAATGAAAATTGGAGGGAGTGATAGATGATAGGAGAACGAGAATTTATTTCCTAACTACCGATATATACGTATAATATATAGTATTAACACTGAGTATCTAGCTCTAGAAATGGTCCAAGACGATACAATGACACTCGATCATGAGACTCCTATTGCCATGGTCGCGAGATTTTTCGAGATATAAGACATATTAGATCTATGATAGAATAACCTGCATCGACTCTCGACACCTAGAGAGCAATTACACCGAGCGTAATTCCCTCTGTCTTTATTTGTAAAGAGTAACGCTGAAAAGGCACGTTCCACTAGCACGATCAACAGAAAGAACTATTGCATATATATATACGTTTAGCGTACAACACGGTCTCAGACTCTCAACAATGAACACAGTTCCCGTTGGTAGTCCCCGATCATTTATGCTCGCTTAATATCAAAAATCTCCTGAGCAGCATATATGCCGCGGGCCAAACCGAGAATCGGAGAACTATGATGAGAATGTGAAGTAGCTTAAGTTATTTGAGAGATATTAAAGAGTTATAATCTCTAAGCATATTCACTGTAGTGATACCAATTTTTTGCACAACGGTATCTGCACAGCTGATTTATAGTTGGTGTATTATGATACGGCCGAGCTAGTGGACACTTATGATTGGGTGAGAAACACTAAGTGGTCTGCAGGTGGTGTGCATTACATTACTGAGTGTGTCTGATGGGCGTATAATCCTAGTAGAATGTCGTTATAGGTATTCTTTAAATTAGTTGCTTATATATCACAGATCGTTGAGAATTGACTGAATATGATTCTAGATCTTATCACCTCTCACCTAACCTAAAATCAGTATGAGAGGATAATACCCATACAAATTCGTAGTATGTATTGAGTTACATTTATTTAAATTATCCCTTAAATAATGGGACCTCAGTAATTTGTAGAATGAGAAATGAATATATAACTAATTCCTACGTGAGAGTATTAAGGTAATCACACAATAAAATGTCATGAGATAAAATCTTATATTCCTGATTTATAGGAGTAACAGTATTAATTAGTAGTAGTAAAGGAATGAAAGTATTTTTTAGCTCACAATACGATATATACGAAGCCAGAGAAATTGAGATTCTCGAGACGTGTTATAGAGTGTTTATATTTACATAGCACATACTTTTCCTTCAGCGGAAATTAAAAATAGTATAGTTGGATATTCAAACGATTGAAGATGATTCTTAGCCGATCTGGGTCCTCAGACAAGAGCATAAAATTGGGTTTAGAGTTAGAGAGGGTATTCCACGGAAGCAGAGTTAGAATGCAAGCCTTGATGTTGGTAAAAGTCAAAAGAAAGCCCACGCTGTACAAATCTGCTATCGCACACACACACACACACACCACACACACCACACACTACACACACACTTCCACAATCACCACACACACACACACACACACACACAACACACCACAACACAACCACAACACACACACACACACACCACACACACAACACGACACACACACACAAACACAACACACAAACACCACACACACACCACACACACAACAACACACACACACACACACACTACACAACACACACACACACACACACACACCCCACACACACACACACACATATCACACACACAACACACACACACACACAACACACACAACACACACACACACACACAACACAACAACACATTTATTTATATATATATATTATATCACACTACAATATATATATATATACAAACTATATTATATTATATTATATATATATATTACACTACACACATCAACACACACTCAACATAACTAAACACACACACCAGCACCACACACACACACACACACACACACACACACATCACACACACACACACACACAACACACATATATACATCACTCAACACACACACACTCACACTCACCTAAACACACTCACACAATACATAACACACACACCCACAAATATCCATATATATACATTATACATACATATATATATACACACAACACACATAACTACAATCACACAACTACACATCACATCAATATATATAACATCAAAATAACACATCACTCTATATAACCAAATCACATTCAACAACAACTAACATCACAACTAACATATCAAACAAAACCACACCACATAATATATATATATAACACACACACACACACACATGTATATATACACACTCACACACACAACCAGCTACAACTCAAACACATTATATAATATTGTATAAAGGTTGCTTCACAAAAATAAAATAATCTGCACTTCGGATAAACTAAAAATGCTCATACACACACAGTCCGGAGACACATTCAACTAACATACACTACACTCGACACATACACACTCACACTCATATATACAGAGGTCTGATTTACAATGTCTTCAATAAAATCAATCAATCTTTATATTGTTCAAAAACATTTTAATTTATACCGATTTTTCAGCATACAGTAATCTTTAATACCAAATTTGCCATATCAACAAAGACAACACTACAAATATATTCATCCTTCATCAAATCAACTATGTGCACAAAACAAAAAAAACTATGCATTTATATATCCTATTTTTACTCACACTCTATGTATAATACACATCACACATGATAACACTATCAATCCACTAACTACTCCAGCAGCGTCTGCAACTAATTAAACACACTACGCTACTTACATAACACAAATCAATCAATGCTTTATATGTTCAAAAACGGTTGAACACCTACACAAACCACATCTTTCACAACCAAACTTGCCCCAATCAACAACACATCAACTCAACATACTCACACTAACACCATTCATCTCTCACACTCTGCTAGCACACTCACAACACAAACACAACACAAAACACATACATCATTTATATATCCTAAATCTATCATACACACTTGGTCTAATGTCTCTGCTATCACTACTCATATATCCACACACACACACACAAACACACATACACACACACACATACACACACAAAAAATAAAAATAAAAACACAAAAAAAAACAGTAAGACTAAAATAAGATCAAAAACTAAAAGGAGAAATTAGAAAATTTTATTCTTTAATGTATACAAATCCTAAATATAAAAATCTATGGAAAATTTTTAAAATCAAATAAAAAATTTTCAATTTCTATTAACAGGGTCAAAATATTACTAAAATATAGTAAATAAACCAAAGGTTTAAAAACCTTCACACTGACACTCACACGACTCTCAACCGCAATATTACGATATACCAAAAAAGGAGTACTAAAAAAAGAAGAAAAAATACTAATTTACATGATTATACAATCATAAAAAAGTAATAAGATTATAAATCTGGATAATATTATATAATAATAGGCTGTCCAATAGGTATAATGGTTATCACGCTAAAATAGCCCAAGTTATGGAGAATACGCTTATAAAATATATCTAATGAGTTAAAAGGAATCAGAGAGTTTGGAAATATAAACATATAATCACCATACTATCATTATATATATGATTATAAGCTATATCATTAATCAACTAGGTTTATTATTGAATCTAAGATAAATAATATATAAAAAGTTTCTCTCACAGGATATTTATTTCACCCAAATAAAGTATAATAATAGTTCGTGATAAGTATTACTGAGCTACATATAACCATACCGAGATACGTATAATACCATCACTACTCACTCAAAATGTGCCGATAACTACGTGAATACCCGTAACCGAGAGAGAGAGATACTCATAATAGAGTATCATATATATATATCTATAAATTATATAATAATTTATATATATATAATTAATATTAATATATATATAATTATATATTAATATATATATATATATATATATATTATATAAATATTAATTAATTAATTATAATTATATATATATATATAATATATATTAATATATAATATATATATATATTAATATATATATATATAAATATATATATTATATAATATATTATTAATTAATATTACTTAATAATAATAATATTAACTACTATATAGGTCATATATAATATATATATATAATTAATATTATATATATATTATATAATTATATATATATATATATTAATAATATATATATTAATATAATAATATATTATATATATATTATATATAATATTATATATATATTAATATTAAATATAATATTTAATATATATACAGATTTCAATATAAAAGCTAGGTATAAACTAGAGATTTCTTATAAAGATACTATTTGTTTGAAAAGCAGTAGGAGAATATGTTGTTATTAATATTATTCGTTTGCGCATTTAATAATTAACCTATAAATAAAGTTTAATTAAATTTGATTAAATTATCTTAGAAACTCTATCTTCCATTTGCATGTCAATTTTCAAGAAATTTTTTATCAGATAATTTAATGTTTTCTTTGAAAGATAAATATATTAAGAGTAATTAGTAATTTATAGAGTCAAAATCTACTTTTCACTTAAATCTTCAAACTTTATTCGTTTTTATTTACAGACATGAAACAAAAATCGTAACTGATGTAAAATAATGGACAATTTATTTATTATAAATATTTTATAATAATTTAAATAATATTATTATAGTTTATTAATAATGATAATATATATAAAACATGCTTCACAATTAATTAAGTTTTATATAATTAATAAGATATATTATATATTATAGTAATATATATATATATAAACGAATAAATATTAATATATAATAATATATATATATATATATATATATATTAATTTAATATATATATTAATATATAATAATATTAAGTATATTATATAATATATAATATAATATTATAAATATATATTATATATTATATTTAATATTATAATATAATATATATTATTATATAATATATATATAAATTATATATATTAATATAATTATTAATAATAAATTATATTAATATTTAATTTCTATATTGATAACTTAATAATTAAAATTATTATCTGCACTACTTTGAGAGATACCTAAAAGGATGCTAATAGTGGGAGAGTTCAATAGAGGGCCACATACTCAGGGCCGTGCACCTGAAGTCAGATCCATCCCGGCACATCCATCGCACATCTCCAGAAGTGGATTATTAGTCCTGCTCTTCAATAAAATGCGAATCATATCATAATCTATATTGCGCGCTATAGGAGAGAAGAGACAGTATGACTAGCAGCCACTTCCGGAACAAACTGCTTGCAGGAACTCAAGCGCGAGACACACTCTGTTACAGACAGAACATAATATAATGGACTCACACTGTACAAAAACGACACAAATAATTCATCCTTCATTTAATTGTGACTACACAAAAACTATTATTTATTGATCATAATCTAACTCCTTTTGAAATTTGATTAAAAATTTGTTTTTTCTGTTAAGAAGATAAAAATTCGTGTTGCGAGTATAATCCAACGATCACATGGTTTAAATCGAATGAGCATCAATAAACACTGTTTATAATATTCTAGTTAATATGGAGTTTGACTCACGAAATTATATAATGTGGGTATACCTATTATGGAGATAAAGATAGAGGAGATAATTTAGATATACAATAGAAGGTAAGGATAGAATAGATATGTTGTGGAGATGGCGGAGAATTGAGTAGTGAGGTGGAGTGTGACGTAAGGGTTAAGAGAAGGAGGAGAAGATTTGTTCTGATGTATAGTGGGTGATGAGAAGGAATATAAGAAAGCATGGTGATGTGAATTATAGTGGTGAACCAAGACGTACCATGTATACAGAAGACAATTAATAAATGTAAGGAGGTTGATGTAATGTAGCGAGTTAATTTGAGAAGATATGACCGGATATAAATTATAGTAAGACCATTTCCGATGGGATTATTTAATGAACTCCACAACCACGCACACTCAGAGGAGCCAACAGGGACAACACGACCACTCTACTCTAGCCACTGTTCCCATACACTTCGTGCGTATGGACAATGCAAGATGAGAGGGCACCGATGGCGCGAGGGTATGAAAGATAGCAAGGATTATAAGCACATCAGGGGGAATATATGTATGATAAACACTGCAGTGTGATAGGTAATCCTTCAATAAATAGTACCCCTACAGTAATTATGCAACAGACATTGCTTGGGTCAATTAGTCGAGACCTATAGGGTAGCCGGGCAAAGAGAAAGTAGAGGATGGTGAGGATGGCAGTCGACTTGTGAAAGTGATTGTTATGAATGATACAGAGAACACGCATACACGGAGCGAGGACCGTGATGAGGACTTGTAATACCATTTTTTCTATGAGAGTAGTAGAGATAACGACTCTTAAAAATAAATAATGAACCAGCGTTATTTATTTCAATAGGCACAAAGAGTTCCACTTATACACAATCTTTAACGAGGTAATATATTAGGATCATCAGGTAAACCAACAATTCGATCAAAAATCGGTATATATTATGATTATAGTAACTTACTATATTAATAGTTCATCCGATTAAAGGATGGTTAGAAATATAAATAGGTTGATTCCACCGGGAGATGTCACTTATGGATGCGGATCTATTAGAACTGAGTGGTTGGCGGACATGAAGAAAAGGATGTAGGTATGAGGAGTATAAATTGAACTAATGAAAGAGGAGCAGTGATCAGTCGAGTGAGATAGATTTGGGAAGAACAAGAATACAGAGACGAATTTATGAAAGGACATTATCAATGAAACCCTAAAGGAATGGAGATAGAAAACGAGACTTATGCATAGGAGATTCATTAAGATAGAATGGACTAAGAAGAAAAACTCTTGGTAAAAGATTGAGGTAGGAGGATAACTAGGATGAGATAATACACATGGGTGGAACGAAGATAGTATTAATATGACATATATTAAGGTAAATAAACAGGGAATAATTGAGGAAAGTGGCGAAAAGAAAGAACAGCGGTAGCAGAAGTGAGTAGAAATAATTAGTATACACTGATACAGGCAAGAATGAACGGCAGAGAGAAATAATAAGAAGGTATGTGGTATGCAATAAAAAAAAGATTAAGGAGACCGGAGAGAATGTAGTATAGTATGATAATAAATACTGACGTACATATTTTAATGTTACTGATTCAAATTTATAGATCTATTAGTAAGTCACGGAAGGCGTATTAGTAAAAACCAAAATACGATAATTTTAAAGAATAATATAAAAGATATAGAAACAGTAGAAGTTATTTCATATGTAGTAACTCGGAAGAAAAGAAATGATAGAATAGGAATATATACCGAATACTAGTGAAGATATATCTATGTCACTAAATGTAGAAATACTAGAGAACAAGAGGATAAGAAGTTGAGTAATATACGATGTGAGAGCAGGAAGTAGGTAAGGAAGAAGGCGGATAGAGAATATACGTGAGTATGATATGAAATAATGAGGAGGCTTAAAAAAAGGATAGTTCAGACAAATAAAAACAGACTCAAGCGAGGATAAGAAATTTTGAGCACACTGCTGGGGCATGTGGAGAACTAGGGCCCAAGCGAGATGGTCCGGGGAGTGTTTGACGGGGAAGGAGAGGAGCTGAAAGAGACCAATACTACACGTTGATGCACAACGCATTGGGTTATGCGTAAGAGGAGAGAGAGAGCGCAGGAGAGAATTGAATGGTTGCGCGGCAAAGGCAATGATAGAATATATATGACTCACATCACAAAACGAGGAAACAGCGAATGGGCACCATGTAATACACTTATTGACCAGCATTTCACACTGCGGATGGCGTAAGCCAGCAGCAAAAAACTAGGGGAACAATCATAGCGCTATGTGGGGAGAGAGGGAGAGAAGTGAGCTTCTTATAACGCAGAGAGGAAAGTGTATGATGTGCTAGTGAGTCTCGAGAGAGAACAAGACACCTAGAGGGTATACAAAATAGAGCAAACACGCATGATACGCAGTACGGAGCGTTTTATTTCAACAACAATAAACCCTCTACAGTAATATTAAATACATCTCTATGGACAGTGTGGCGGAGGTGATAATTGGCACGAGGATCCTGTTTTGCCAGCGAGGAGCTTTATTTTTTATCCAGTCGCCGGATCTATGTATAATAAGTGGAATTGGATTCGGCGCAAGAGCACACGCCACGATGGACTAATAATATAAACACTTGAAAGCGGCTCTTGGGAGAGGCTATGTAAGAGCCGCACTTTAGTATATGATGAAGCGAGGTATCAGAAGAGAAGGATAGAAGTTATTGATTACCTCGACGAGATTTTAAGTAAATGTTGATTATTCTATCTTACTAGCGAGCTTGCGCACAGTTTGTCGACTACCGCGGATATATGGTTTTGAGAGGTGAAAAACAGGAGTGCAACACAGAGTCGCTGGGCAGGTAGATTGTTGTACGTTGTGTCCTCCATGCTTTTTGGGGTGGTGTGAGTTATTCACCTAATATGTGAACATATAATTCTATTAAAGCGCTGTTGACTGTATATAGTCCATCGTAGGCGTGGGTCGTCAAACACATACGCGGAACATCTGCTGGGGCCGCAGGTTACAACATCCCAGGCAAGTTGTGAAAATTAAGCTGGAGAGTTAAGGGGAGGATTTTAGATAATGTGGTGTGAAGAAATAACTGGTCTCAAAACTGCGTTATCGAGGATTTGATAGCAGTTTTCTTTTATACATACATATATATACTGGCTAAATGTTGGAAATAGCCGAATATGAAGAGAAGAGGATAGACGTATCTTTCAAGAGATAGGTATATGGTGATTAGTTGATTTAACGGAGAGGAGTTGAAGTGATAAATAAGCTAGGATGAATAGTTATATAGAACTGATACAGTAAAGACAGAGATATATTAAATAAATCAAGTAACCGGAGGAAATGAGTAATGGAGGGGGATATGTATATAGGATTAGGTATAGGTGATGAAGATGGGGAAGGAGGTTGATAGGCTAGGTGATTAAAAATATGTAATACTGCAATTATCTCGGAGGATGTATTATATTAATAAGCAGATAAAGGGATAGGAATATAGATGGAGGAGATAGATTACGCGAAATATATAATATGGAAAAAAGATATAGGTTATAATTAGAAATAAGCTGAGGTATATATATATATATATATATATATACTACCCGATGTGATATGTGAATAAATAATTAGTATATATATAATAATATCATATGATGTTAACGAGAGTAATATATAGTTAATATATATAATAAATATAAAGTGATTATTTATTATTATACTAAAGTTAATGATTAAATATACTGAACTCCGACGCTGCTGTTAACGGATGACGGAAACCTGGAACTCTAACACGAGAGATAAATGAATGAGACTCAGATAGATAGAATACAAGCTGATACGTAGTAGATTATGTAATGAGGTATTATTAAGTAAACTATATTATAATTAGGTAGAGAATAGTTAATGTGAAAGAGACAGAATAAGTAGAGAGAAGTAATTAGAGAAGATAATTTATTAGAGGGTGAGAATAAAATGATACTGAAGATTGGAGATGTGGTGAAAGAAATGAGTATTAGTGGGTAACCATAACTTTGTATAGTATAGATGATCGATATTGCAGGTTTTGATTGCATACGAAAAGAAATGGGAATTTAGGGTAACACTATGAGAGTGAGCAGAAGCATAACTCCATATAGGGAAGTATATACTCAAGTAAGAGAATAAAGATAGGGCGGTATATATGTATATGATATTATACGTATAGTAATATATAGTAATGTAAGGATACTTATATGTACTATCTATTAGGATAAATAATAGATAATATATATATATATGTATCAGATATATACAAAAAATAAAATGAAATATTTTCTTTTAAAAGAAATATATATAAAATGATATATATATATAGTAGCATATATAAATATATATATTATAAAGTTATAGCATATATATAGTAACATAGAGTGGTATGTTCATATTATATAGTAGTATTAGAACTAGAGTACGCTCTATAGATATGTATACGCGAGTACTTATAGATACATATATATTGGAAAGGTTATCATAAATAGGGACGACTCCTACATTTAAAATCTGGGGTACTGGAATAATACCTTATATAGTAAAATATATAAAATTAGATAATAATATATTATATATATATATATACTATACTGTATATATATATATATATAATATAAATATATAATAATATATATATATATATATATTATATAATAATATAATATATAATATATATATATATATAATTAATATAATATATATTAATATAATATATATTATATATATATATATATATATATTAATAATATAATTAATATGTATATATATATATATTATAATATTTGTATATATATATATATAATATTAATATATTTAAATATAATAATATTAATAACTACGGCTACATATATATATATATATAATATACTATATAATTAAATAATTAAATATATATATAATATATATATTATATATATATTAAATTATATATTATTATATATATATTATATATATATATATATTTATAAATATATATTAAATTAAATATATATTAATAATTTATAATATATATAATATATTATATATATAATATAATAATATAATAATAATATTAATATATATATATTATATATTAATATTAATATATATATTGTTTATTAATATTATATATATATATAATATAATATTATATATTAATATATATATATATTAATATATTAATATATAGGTATAAACTTATATTTTCAACTTTAAAGGGTAAGTATTAAATATCCGAATAATTTAATAATTCATAACATATGTGATGTTATAAATATATATATACGTGATAATTAATACTATTTTATCAGCATAATAACATTATATTACTAAGGCAATTAGTGCGTTATATATATAAGTGATATTATTGAGCCAATAAGCTTATTTATGATATTTTATTTTATTTTAAAATAAATACAGTATAAAAAATAGGATATAATATTTAACCTCACAAGATTACATCGCAAATAAGATGGTATAAAAAGAGTTCTGAGTCTCTACTGAGGCTCTATCACGGGGGATCACGACAGGTAGGACTTCGAGTCACCCCCTCTGTCCTACATCCGTCGTACATCGACCCTACTTATAATAATAATAATAATAATAAAAATAAAATTTAAAAAAATAACACAATAATAAATAAATTAAACATTATAATGATATAAAAGCAACATGTGGCAACTATTCCCGCTCCTTGTATTTAGTGAGATTATTTGTTGATATATAATAAATATACACGTAACACTGTGAGACTAGAAGTTGCACCAATAGGATTCCTGCGCTTTGCGATTTCATGACTTTTATGTAACTTCCTTTTTTATCTATAAATAGGATAACGTGCTCTATATATATATATATATATATTATATCATTATATATAATATATATATATATAAATATATATTATTAATATATAATAATATATAATATATATATATAATATTAATATTATATATAATAATATATATTATATATATAATTATTAAATATAATATAATTATATATTCCTAACAAATTAGTTATCATAAATATCGTGTGTATGACAAAAGATAATAACACTACATACTATATATTATGTTTTGATCCTTTTAAATAGTTTAATTATTTAGGTCATTTATAGAGAATAGGTAGTATTAATTATTATTATTATTATTATATTATTATTATTATTATTATATTATTTTATTAAATTATTAATTTAATTATATTATTAATTATATATTATTATTATATATTATTATTTATTATTAAAATTATTAAGTAGCAATACTTTAATTTGAGATATAAAACTTGTAAAAGTTAAAACTTCATAAATAATTAGAAATCTAGCAATTATCGTTCAAAGTCAATTCTTGATGATGGGTTTTTATTAGGATAAACTCGAATAACGATACCTAAATAAAATTGATATCAAAGACTTTCAATGTTTCGTTTACTTTTATTTCTTATATAAAGAATTGAGGAGAGTCTCAACTAAGAACAAAGTCTAAATTTGGATATAATATTAATATAATATTAATAATATATAAATATTATATATATATATATATATTATAGCTATAAATATAATATATATTTATATATATATTATTATATCAAAACATCCGAATCCGCGGATATTAAAAATCAAAGCATCCGCATAATATCCGCATCCGCATATGCGAAAAAAATGACATCTGCTGGATCACTAATATATAAAGTAGTCCATTAGGTCCTACACTTAGGAATATATTTATGTGTAGAATATAATTTTATTTTTAGATTATTTAATAAATTGTATAAATATAAAAATACTAATAAACATTAATAACATAAAATAAATTAATAATAAAATAATTAAATTCTATATAAATAACTTCATAAAAGCTTAAAGTTTATTTTTTTTTTATGTTCGACTTTTATTTATAGTATAAAATAATAGTATTAAAAATAATAATGGACTCCATTTTCATATATTTTATTATATTTATTACACTGAGAGTAGGAGATGACAAAAGCACGTGATTTACCCATATAAACAATTTGAATCATCAGAGATGCTGCCAATTTATACAAAAAGTATTTCCGTAACCACTTATCTGTATTGAGGAGACATAACATAGCGTTTCTAGTGTAATTATTTTCTGATATTAAGTGTTGATTATAGGGAGATTTTATTCCAGATGTATACGGATGGCATAAATTAAAATATTTGCGTTCAACAAGAGATTAATAATTAATCGCAAAGATAAGAGATAATTATAACAATAAAGAACGAGAGCGAGATGATATATAATGCGCAGAGTAATATAAAACCGTGTAAATATAAAGATATATACAGGTATATAGCCGACTTATGTCTAAAGAGTGTAATAGAGCAGTACAAGTACAAACATCTCAGTGTAGAGGAGCACACGACAGGATTGCTTGAAAAGGGATAAGAATCTGAGAGGTGAGTGTACCAGAGAGGATAAATCATATGGTTCACTGAGAAGACGCGTGTAATATGTGGGCACTCGCGTTGATATCGGTGTGTATCTGCGAGGATACCGCGTGCGCGAAACTGAAATGTCTGTATATAGATGGGAGCTACATTCTATGATAGAGTACATGATATAAAAATATATAATAAGGATGCATGAGTATAGTGAGAGTCAATAATTTTAGAGATAGCATAGAGGTTTAGGATCGAGAGTAACGTGGTGCGCTAATCATAGATGTGGTCGGTGACAGATATGAGTAGCTGATATGACTCAGGATATATTGCAAAAATAACACTACAGAATGCTAAGAGATAATAATAATAATCAACTCAGCTGCTTTCCCAGGGAAATCACTAAATATAAAGATTAATATAATTAAAAAATTACAAAAAAGAGGAAGAGTAAGCCGAAAGAAACCACTCCCACACTATAGATAATAAAATACTAATAGTAAATGAAAATAAATTAATACTAGAGAAATTTACATAATGCAATAGAATGAGGAATAAATAACTATACACAATAGGATGAGATGAACTATATGAATAAAAAGATCAAGTACAAATACATAATAATAATTAGAGATAAAGAAATAGATAGGAGAGAGAGAGAGAGGATGAGAGAGAGATAATGAGTGACAGAGAAATAGTAATAGTAATAGTAAGAGTAATAGTGAGAAGAGAGAGAGATGTGAGAGCGATAGATGTGAAAAGAATTCTGATGTCATTATTATAAGTAATAATACTAATAATCTTTAAAAAAAAATAACATACCTATACACTAATAATACAAACTCAACAATTTTAAAAACAATAATAAAATTTAATAATAATAATAATATGTTTAAAATATTCTAATAATCACACTAATAATAATATTTCGGGGCGTAAGTAGATGAATGAGATTTCGATAACAACTACTTAACACTAATCACTCACATATATAGAATAATCAAGGTCAATTAAAATAAATAATTACAATAAGAAATATATTAATAATAATAATTAAAATATAAATAATTAATTAATATCATATATAAAATAAATAATAAATAATTAAATTATATAAAATTAAATAATTAATATAATATAGTAAATATTAAATAATTATATATTAAATAATTAATTATAAATTAAATAAAATTATAATATATATATATATATATAAAAATAAAATATATAATTATATAAATATAATATATATAATAATATAATAATAATAATAATAATAATAAATATAATAATAATAATAATAAATATATATATATAAAATATCATAATAAATAAATAATAATAATTAATATAAATATTATAAATTATAAATATAATATAATATATATTAAATTAATAATAATGAATTAATAACAGAATTATGGTTGGAAATGAAGAGCATAAATTATGGTTTAAAAACTAACAAAATCTACCAAATTGGTTCCATTAGTAAAGAATATAATATTGAATAATGTTACCCTTTTCCATTCTGGGAGTTATAGCAAGGAGAAATGAAAAGAATTATACATGATAGGAGTAAATAGCGTAGTTTTGTGAGTAAGATTGGTTGACCGGAGGATGAACTTTAGCTATGAAGAAGTACCTTAGATCTGCTCAATCGGATGGAATTATATTCTTCCACCTTGGGAAATTAAGTCATACTTGGTGTGAGAAAAATCTGGTATTATATAACTTATAACAATATTATCCAAACAAGAATACACATATAACTAGACCATATCCTATCAAAAACTACAAACACTACAGGGCGGGGAAAAAGGAATTACATTTTTTTGGGGATATACACACTCTGTGCTATATATTGAGTTGCATATTTTTATAACAGTAAACAAACGTACCATACCTAAAAGAATATACCATAAAAAATTATCACAATGTACACTATAAATAATAACATCATTTATTGGCCTACTTTTTTTGTCTTGGTAGTGTACGTCATCGACGGGCACTATAGTATCTTTAATCTTTAACCTTTACATAAACTCCTAATGAATTTCTTCGCACAACTCCCAACCTCAATCTGAATTGCTATTTAATATATATATATATAATACGCCCAAATCTTTTTGGAGTTTTTATTATTTTTTTCGCCATAAAGATAAACTACCCACGTTAGTGAAATTCTTCCGTTGTTTATAACTTTGCATGTGCAGACTGCAAGGCCTGCTATGTGTATTGAGCTATACAACAGACCTTCAATTACATAACTGTTATATTCTATCTCAATTATTGTGTTATTGTAGTTATTCTTCTGCTGAGCATACCGCAATAAAAAGGAGAGATCTTTGTTTCGAGACCTTGACGAATCTTTAGAGTGTTGAATAAGTAATTTTACTCATGTTATCTACATAGATCCAAATTATCTTGGACCGCTCTAGATGGGTGTTCTTTATATAATTTTGAAGTAGGCTTCAACATATCCTATGCTCGCCAATTATCCGGATGAACCTTTTTGAATTACTTACACACTGGGAGTATGGTTCATATTGAATATGGCAACAACTGGTAAAATTTTGTTACTACAGCGGAATGGGCGGCGACAGGGAAGCGAGAGAGAGACAACTCGCGGCGCACACACTTAGGGGGGATCGTTTTGATCAGTCTCTCCTCCGTAGCGGTGGCACGAGAGGTCGGGATGGAATACACATCACGGAGCAGAACACATCACCCTAAAAATAAACCCATATAGACGTGGAGGGTTACTACCGGAGGAGAAGAGTAACCACATCCCCGGAGGTGGGTATAATTAAGATCCATATCACTTACGTAAAGTTCACTCCAGAGAAAAGGCCGAGGATACTCGATTCAGACTCCTGCCCATCTGAGTAGCCGGTGAGAGCCTCATGTCGCTGAAGCATATTCTTTATACACTACTTAATAAGAAGCAAATTTATAGATACAGCTATATCCATTTTAACGAGCAATTCACATAAAGTGATACTACAAGACAACGAGATCTCACTCTTAAGCAATTTCACAATAATTACTCGTAATAGACTAGACAAAAGTAATAGGAAACTATGAATCAATACTTGATCTACTTATTTTTTTTGATCTAAGAGATATATCTTAGAATAAGTGAACATTATGACTTTATGTCAAACCCCAGCGAATCGCAGAGAATTTTTGCAATTGCTGCCTAAGCTAGTAAGCTGATATATCGTAAATGTGTGTAGGATATATATAATAATTATAATTTTTATTTATCCACTCACCGCCACTAATAATTGTTATACCTATAAGGTATAATCTACAAGAGATATTAGTTATATGATAAGATTTAATTTGAGTAGTTTTTATTTAATTAGTGTTTATATTTTTTTTGTTTTTTTTTATTTCAGTGAATATAATTAAAAAAATGAATTATCTCAGATGTATTAATAACTAGTATATATATATATATAAATATATATAATCATATATATTAATATATTAATAATAATATATAATATATATATATTATATATATATATAATATATATATATATATAATATATATATATATATATTATTATATATAATATATATATAAATATATTAATAATATAATATATTATATATATATATTAATTATATATATAATATATATGGCGTAAAGCAGGGGTTATATATATGAGTAGCAACCGGGGGGTGCACCTTTGCTCACCCTACCTACTAAATAATTATTAAGTGAGCTAGAAAATATAAAAATATATTGAAACCTTATATGATAGTTATAATATATATTACTAGTATAATACAATATTTAATTTTCAAAAGGTAAAAATATTATGAAAAAAACTATCAATCGATAGATAAGAAGTATGATAATTATATCAACGATATTAATATTATTTATTTTTGTAAAGTTTTATAAATGATTTTTACTGAATTACACATTATTTGAGACTTAATGTCATATATATGCTTTTTATATAATGAAAGTAATATCAATCTTTAAATTATTACTCCGCTATGATAACTTATTTCAGTATTATCGTATAGCAAATAATTGTAGCGTAGCTGACTCATAATAATAGCTGTTAAATATCAGGTCTCCGTAAGGCGTTAACGCGTTGAATAATATCAGCTGAGGTCAAACATACATATTTTAAAAACAATTGCAGAATTTGCAAAAACATTAATGATTTATTTTGATTTGATTAATTTGTTTGGAAATATTTAATATATATTAAAGACATGCTTCTGGTGATATATTTAGTAAAATATTAATAAGTTGATTCTTTGGTATAGAAATTATTTGCAAAATATCAATAAATTGTATAATATTAATATGATTACCATGAAATATTGGGCAACGTATTGACAAGACGATTAATATGTTCGGAGATATTTTGTATATGGTAAAGAGATATTTAATATAGAACGAGATATTTTGTAAAATACAAATATACAATACAAAAATATACAATACAAATATACAATACAAATATACAATACAAAAATATACAATACAAATACAAAAATATTGGGCAAAGACGATTAATATGTTCGGAGATATTTTGTATATGGTAAAGAGATATTTAATATAGACCGAGATATTTTGTAAAATACAAATGTTTTATCATACTTTGAGTTGTTTTGTAATGTGTTAATGACATGATTAACAGTTTTGCGATATTTTTTTTATATATATTAATATGATTCATATATATTTGGAGATAATCTGTAGATATTAATGAGTTATTCCGCATGTTTGGTTCTAGTTTATATGTATTAATGAGTTTTGAGATATTTTGTAAAATAGCAATGATTTAATTTAATATTTCGATATTTTTTCATAAATATTAAATTAATTAAAAAAATCTTATATTTTAATTTGAAAAATATTAAATTGAATTATATAACTACTTTGTTTTAATTGCTTCCTTTAAGCTTTAAGAGAGTGTTCATAGCATGCAACACGCCTATCTGTGCGTGTTAAAAGCAATGTTGTAGGAGAAATACATGATTATGAACTACGTTGCAGGAAAACCTGAAACTTCTGAGCTATGACACAAGAAAAACATCTGTTTAAGAGGAACCTTGTAATAAAACTAATATTTATAAGGCACAACATAAGAAAAATTTATAAGAGTATCACATAAGGATTGAATGTTTTTGAGAGAGTCACAAGAAAATACATATTTATGATATGTCTTATGAGAAACACTATATGAGGTACGCTATATCAGAAAATGCTTTCTGAGACACGTCGTATGTGAAACATTTTAGTAAAACATTCCAAGGAGAGAAAATGTTTTTAAGGCGCGGTACGTATGAAACGTTTATGAGATACATCGTAGAGAAACATGCTTTTGAGTTGGATTGATTGTGTATCAAAATTTTATTTACAGTACAGAACTGCAAAACAAGTTAACTTTTCCCTACCGTAAAACACCTCATTATTGCAATGCGCATGGCGCACCCCACCGAAACCCTTAATAAATTGGGTGAAACATCCCACCAGCACACACCATACCTTATAGCGTGCGTCGATCACAGCTACTTTGAGATATATCAAACGATCAAAAATACTTATGCACATGTTTATGAGATGCGCATAAACATGTGCATAAGCATGTGTTGTTCTTGTGAAATATCTCAAAGGCATATATAACACATGTTTATTAGATTTTGAAATGCAAGTATAAGATGCACTACGTGTCTATGAGATGTGCATAAACATGTGCATAAACATGTGTTGCTCATGTGAAATATCTCAATGTCATATATAACACACTATAGAGAATTGCTTCGCTAACAAGATCAGCATCCAACAGACGACTAACAAAGTGTCATTCGCCGACTTCAGTATACCAGAAACTAATTATGACCCAACATTATCTTGTAAAGGAAATGTTATGATGTTTGGTGAGTCTAAGCGAGTTAATAGGTGTACAATTCAATTCTGAGAAGAGCAAATTTAATAGGCCGCGGCACGAGTCAGAGGATTAGTAATATGAGCAACGTCACACTATAAATAGAGAAAAATCTGTCAGTCTTCTACCGAACAAGACGAGATACTTTATTAATACCAGGACAGAGCACACGCACTCTGCCGCGTACTATGTTAGTCATTATTGTCACTTCTTAAAAAAATGAAGTTACAATAGGATTACAACTATTTAGCATATCAATGCGAGGTGCTTCCAGCCTCTGACAACATGAGCTCTTTAGGGACGGCGTGGTTAGATATATAGAGCGGCCACTACTAAATAAACGACGTTATAACTCATCCAACAACTAATAAAAAACAAACATAAAAGTAACAATTTTCGGCGTGGCGATGTTTATATTAAAATTAACTAGTTACTCCAATATCTATTTTCTTCAAACTATCTACCCGCCATCGCACTCACATTAAAATACTCTTCGCAATGTTACTATAATATAAATTTACATTACATTAAGTGAGCAAAATTAATTCCTTTTAACCCCCCACAGTCCTCTATCTCCATCTTTAATATCAAAGGCGATTAAGACTTTGCAGTAGAACATCAATTTAATGTGCACAGCTTTTGGAGTTCTTTTAAAACTGGTATTTTCAAACACACTATTCAGTTTCAATAGATCTTACTTTTGAGAAAAGTGACCAAAATAATAATATGGCCATTTATCTATATTTTTGCCAGTGACAGTTAAATCTATGATTCTGAAAGAAACAAATTGTTTCTAACCCTATGCGTTGATATAAAGAAACTCTGCGTGTGTGACCGAATGTGCGTACGGTTATCTTGACTCATCTCGCACATCTGTTAAACTAAGTAATCTTTGTGATAAGCCGACATAACCTAAATTATACTTGTGTAAATAGTAAAATATGTTTTTGACTATTAAGTAGAAGAAAATATGATTTCTCTCGACAAAGTGATTGAAATATATTAGTGGCAATACCGAACACTTCTACTCACGCCATATCATATCTTTGGATTATTTAAACTCTTCTTTCAGAATAATTCCTATGTGTAGCTTCCATCAACTGTACGAGTTATGTGTTATTTTTATGTTCATTAAATAATATAGAAAATAGGAACAAATATAAGGTCCAATGCTAGAATTATGTGTCGTGCCATCTAACACAGCTCCCGTCTAGACACTTTACTCAAGTGTGTTTGTTTTATATGTCAACACTTTTGTCCATACGGCGATATAGTTACAGTCTCGTATTGTTCTTGCAAGAGTGTTCTTACGTGACAAGCTCTATTAATAACTTCTTCTATAACTCCGCGTGCCATGTATCGAGAGTGGTTGTCGTTGGCGCCTTCTCTCAATGTCTGCGGGCTTTCGCTTAGAGTGTCAATATGCTGGTGGAAGTACATATGAGCTTCTGCCGTGTGTAGGATCTCTTCAGAGTATATGGTCGGCTTCTCTTAGTCGTCACCTCACAAGCTGCCGTTTGTTCAAATCTCATCGGTTTACAAGCGCATCTAGGCGTGATATCTCCGACACCCCTTTCTCCATAGTGACTGTTCGAGAACTAATCTTGCTGTTTAAGATGCTCTTTACGGTTGTTTTCCTTGGTCATCTCACTATTATTTGTGTTTCATCTCATATTAACTCTTATAGAGAGTTAATTTTTTTTATTTTTACATCTAATGAATATGTGAGATTAGATTACCATTTGTTTGAAAGTAAAAAAATTATGGGACTAAATAGTTACGTTACGCATGTGTATAGGAGTACTCTAATTGTGAGCTTATGTTTTCCACAAGAAGTATATGACGCGTTGTTAAGAATTCTGATTGGATCTTACTTAAACTAAGTTTGCTCAACTATTTAAAGGAAAGCTTAATAACTCAACTACCATTTGAAAATTCCTAGATGATGGTTTGTGATCACTAATATGCATATCTAGATGGAGCATATGTTTTGGAATTCGACAGGAAGAAATTTTATAAAATAGAGATAACTTATCTTCTATGATAAAATTGAATTATCTATATCTTTAGATCAAAAATATTGTAAAAATACATCTCTAATCATTCCATATACAAATAAGTGTTTTCTAAGTAAGAAATGGCAAAAGCCAGTCCTAGTATCTCAATTTAAGTTTTATATTATAGAGTACGCTCGGCTGTGAGTCAGATAAGAAGTCTTTTTACCGGTGTTAACATACTTTATATCTTTATTGATCGGGAACAGATATTTCGATCCATAGCTTTCATTTTCACTAAGTGATCAATGGTAGATGCTTGCTAATTTAGATATATATTAAGTGCAGCATTGAATAAATACTACACCATGATACTTATGCGGTTTTACATCTTTCTTCTATATCGTGCTAATTAACCAATACCATAGTTATGCCACCCTTCGATCATTTGCCATCATATACAATTAACTAAGACATCTGAGTCTTCAATACTTAGGCAATATCAAATACCATAATATACAGACAATGTCAGTTAGTGTGAGATGAAATGATTGCGCGCAACACATCAGGTTGCCATCCTAATTCGCCTAATTATTAATCATGTGTCTACGCCACATCCTGATAGCATGCGATAACAAACATTAACGCACGAGTCGGAAATTTTAGTTATAGAGAGACGAACGGCAAATTGGTATCTCGTTGTATCTGTCAGCATTACTCTCTGTGTACAGTTCTACCAACTCTATATATCACCGCTCGGAAGTGATGTCAGTTCAATCTATCTTAAATCTTTCCTAATTCACCGCTTACATTATCATGTAAATAAATCCAATATCTCCGAGCGAATTTCATATTTACATAAGTATTCAAGTACATTAAAATTTCCCGCAGCAGCAGCCTTCATATTATTAATATCATTTGAAATTACATCATTACTATCAGCGCTTTTTATTAATCAAATATTACTTTACTCATTTAATACAATAATTTAATATCTTTTTTATTCTCTTTTTATTATCTACTGCACTGTTAACAAGAGTTCCATCCCATATTAGTTATACTTCTTAGTAAATATCATCTATTTATTATTTATTATTTATTATTATTTATATATTATTATTTATTATTGATATATTATACTATATTACTTATTTATAATTATTAAATTATTTTATTTATTTTCCTGCTTTTTTTTCATATGTTGATGATATATTTTATTATCTTTTATTAATACATATTTATCTTTTTTTAGTCTAATTTTTTATATTATGTATAAATTTTGATAACATTGAGTATTATAATAATGAGATGTATATTAGTTTATTACTATTGAGTTATGTATTATTATTTATTATTATTTTATTCATTAGTTTATTATTATGTATTTATTATTATATATTATTATCATTATTATTATTCCTATTAGATATATTATTATTATTATTATTATATTAATTAGTGTATAATTATTAGATGTATACTATTTTACTACTATTAGTGTATCTAGAGTATACAATATATTGCAAATTTTTGGTCTTACGATTTAGAATCTCATTCATTCATTATTATTATTATTATTATTATTATATTATGTCATTATTATTATTATGTATCTTAAGTGTTTGTTATTTCATTTTGTTTATTTTTATTATCTTGACTCTTTATCTATTTTCTGTCTCTTTTATCTCTATCTAATAATATGTATTATTATTTATCTATTAACATGCATCATCTTTATCTATTAATGTATTATTATTATTATTATTAATTGATTAGTTATTGTATTCTTTCATTACATTGATTATTATATTGATAATTGATTGGCGCCGGATTATGCCACCATCATTACACGTTACTATTATTTTTATTGCATATAGGAATTGTTCCATTCATTAAACATTACACGTAATTGATAAATATAATTATTAAGTTTCCTTTAATTTATGATATTAATTTATCTTTTAATTTTATTATTATTTATTAGTAGTACTATATTATTATTATTGATTATTATTATGTATTATTTATATTATTTCATTATTATTATTAATTATTTATATATTATTATTATATTAATATAATAATAGATACATAAATATGAGAGATATAACTAATGAGAGTGAATACACTAATAAAAAAAAATAATATTATAATAATATATAATATCACAAAAATATATACTTAAATAATATTTAATAATAATATGAATAATAATAAATACACTTAATAAATAATAATAATACAATTATATCAATATTTAAAATTAATAATAATATCTAAATATTTTACAAAATTATATCACTAAAAATAAATAATATAATTAAGCTTTTGCAGAATAATATATATATATAATAAGTATTATAATAAGTATTATATTAATCTCTTTAATAGATTTCTTATATTAAGAATAATAATATCAATTAATCTATAATAAATAATAAATATATTATCTATGATTATTATTATTTTCGTGATTACAGAATTAAAAATAATGTCAATATATATTAATTATATATATAGATAATATAGTTCAATACATATATATACGACTCTAAATAATAATAATAATAATAATAATATCTCACAAATAATAATAAAATATAGAACGTGTACATAAATAATAATAAATATATGATAATAATTAATTGACCATATATCATATGAAATGTATTTCTTATGAAATAAATAGATAACAATAAAAATAAAGTCGAGGGGCCTATGAATAGCATAATTATAATATATACTATAATAAGTAATAATAATATTAATAATAATAATAAATATTACAGTCAAAAAATTGAGATGAGATGAGTAAAGAAGAGTAAAGATGAGTAATAATAAATAATGATAAAAAATAAAGATAATTAAATAAAATGAGTAACTATATATATACATTAATTCAACTTAAATAAATCTAATATCTCAATTTTAGATAACTGAGAGCAAGAATTAGAGTAATGAATATTAATAATATAATAGCTCCTTAAATCAATAAAATGTACATGAGAGTAATATAGATAATAATATTTCATACAGTATTCTGGAGACAGTGTACCTACCATGTTCATTTAAAAATACACATAATTTATAAAGAGATATACATATTAATAATAATAATAATAAATAATAATAATAATAATAAATATTATATCATTCCGACTTCCAGCTCTGTTGATCTGCAGATCCTTATCACTTAAATTATACATATTATATCAACAATTAAATAATGAAAACTCGGACCCTAATATAATAACAAATAATAATAAATCAATAATAATAATAATAGATAAAACTTTGGTACGACAATGATAATCAAAAATAAAAAATGTTTCATTAAATTGGATCTAATAGATATAATATGTCAATATAGTATATTAAAATGCCTGCCTGATTACACATATGACAAATGTACCTTTTAACAATGATATTAATAAGTTGTAGCTCTCTTGCTGTATTTCTGCGCCTGAACTAGTTCTAAATGTATTATATTATTGTTATATAATTGTCATAGGTCGCGAATTGTATTTATTTTGCATAAATGAAGCGGTATAAAGATATCAACTACTTAGCTAACGAAACTAATATTATCGTCTCTGCGTGTTAACTTATCTCACATTGTGAGCAATGATCCAAACTGAGGCATTTACCCAGCTCATGTTGTCAACGTCGTCTATCTAAACTCAAAAGTTAGGCCTCGCGCATGCGCAGGGATTGGTAAAGTTAATAAGGCGATAGGTGGCCCTGATGTTTGCGGCAGTCTCAACACGAAGCTTTATATAAGGTATTTGATTGCCTAAATAAGATAGAGTTTATAATTGATTGTGGAAGCGAGGTCAACCTCTGTATTGGTAATGCAATAGAGAAGTAAAACGCCGATTGGGTATATTCTAGCTGCTAATGATTCAAAAATTGCCATACATTGTATTATGAATATGAAAATTAACACTGGTTTAAAAAATTGTTAACGGAAAAAATTTATGTAGCAGATTTAAAATTAAAAAATTGGGCTTGCCTTTTTTGAAAAAATTTGGTTTAGGGATAAATTTCAAATTGAATTCATTAATCGATCCCGTGACCAACAACTCTGTACAATTAGATAACAATCATGATTCAGAATTGAAAGCTTCTTATGTGCATGTTACTTCTAAGGTCATTCTTCCTCCATCTATAGATCTTCCTCTCCTTACTATTAGTCCTATTTTTACTTTAAATGGTATCATATTTAAATATAAAAAATTATTCCTTAACCCTTATGAAACAAAAAATAATAATACCAAAGGAAAACAACAAAAGAGATCTAAAGAAATATTTGAAGGCTATGGAGAAGGGGTGGGAGTAGCAAGAGCGCTTGTAACCGAGGATAGAACAAAGGCAGCTGTGAGTAAACAAGAACCGACTATTCCTGAAAGGATCCTCCGCGAGCTTGTCTCCACCATCCCCTACAAAGCCCAGATTAGGGGGTAAGCCATCCGAATGAGGCCAAGGAGAATACCCCACAAACTATACGCACGTACAAAAGACGAATTGAACCAACTGGTAGCTACGGGCGTTTTAAAGCCAACCAATTCAGCATGGCCTTTTCCTATTTCGGTACTTGAAAAAGACAATAATAAAAGACGTTTGACCACGGATTTCAGAGAGTTAAATAAAAAAGCTGAAGTAGATGTGTTCGGATTGCCAAATATTCATGACGGGCTATTTTCTTTAAAGTCAAAAATATTTTACTATTACAAGCAATTTAGGTACGTTCACCGAAACTTGTTTACCGATGGGTTGTCTTAACTCGCCTTCCGCGTTCTAACGCTTGGTAAAAATCTTGCTTTCAGATATAGATAACTGTCACGCCTATATAGATGACATCTTATTATTTTCCGAAACAAAAGAAGAACATGAATAATTGGTAAAAATAAGTTTTAAAAAGACTCCAAAACTTGCACACAAGTCTAAACCCTGAAAAGTGCAAGATAGGCGTGGGGGAATTAAATTACCTTGGTTTTATTATAAGTAAAGATGATGTAAGACCTAACCCGGAAAAGGTTGAAGAAATAGTCAAACGCGAGAAGCCGAAAACAATAAAAGACTAAGAGGTTTTATTGGGTGGGTGAGCTTCTACCGCGCCTCATTACTCTATTTGGCAAGTATTATGGAACCTTTAACTGCATTTTTAAAAGGCATACCCTACTCGCGCAGGCGTGTGCAGTGGAATAAACGTGCAGAGAAGGCTTTCAGTGACGTCAAGAATGCCGTGTTAAATGCCTGCATATTGACCTACTCTTGCCCCAACACAAACATCAAAATACTTGTACACGAGTCGGGCGAAGCTGTTGCGGGAGTGATCTTGAGGGATACCGAAGAAAGTCCCATCTACGCCTTTTATAGCTGCATCTTAAGCCCCACGTAGAGAAAGTATGACCAGGTAAACAAACAATTACTTTGCCTCGCCAAGTTGCTGAAGCGATACGGGTACTTATTAATAGGAAGGAAAATACTGATTTCTGCAGTCTCGGGCTTTAATTACAAAATATAATAAAGTGGATGACAGCTGTAATCAGAATTCCCGTGAAGTGGGACAGTTAAATTTACTAAACCTTATAATGTTTCTTGGAAATTAATTACAAACAAAGAAAATGCAATGTTGTCTTATTTAGTTCAAAATAACATTATTGCCAATAGCCTGCACGCAAATACGAACAAACCAACGGCAACCGATATACGAACAAACGAAGAGGCGGAAGTCAGCCATCTCCTCGGCCAATCATGGAGCTGCTAACACAAGGTCGTATGGCGAAGACCTCTCCTCCACGTCAGCCAATCACGAGCCTAAAAAAAAGTGACAACCAATCAGGAGAAACCTGAGACGAGTCCACGTGGAGTCCTGCAACAGAATAGCAAAAGTTTAAATATTGAAAAGCGCATCGCTTTAGAGGTAGAGTTATTACATGCTGCAAAACAAAAGATGTGAAACCAGCCTGCCAACAGTGTTGATCAAAATCAGTTATTTGAAATAATGCAAATAAACCTAATAACTAGTTGCACCGAAAATAATAGAATGATGATTGTAAGATTTAAGAGAAAGATAGACTATAAATTAATTAGTTAAAAACAGAGAGATGATGTATACATAATGAATGTCCTAAAAAAAGAAGGAGAACAGTGCTTTGAAGCTTGTCAAGCATAAGTTTTTGTTTGAAAAACAAGAGATAGTGTTGGTTGTGGATATTTCAGTAGGCTACGAGCGTGTGATGGTCCCGGAGGCATGTATTGACGAAATAATAAAGACATTTCACTTACAAGGCCATTTAGGAATCAATAGAACGCAAATTGCTGTGAAAGCGGAGTTTATTTTTAAAAATATGTATCAGCGGGTGAAGAATATTGTACGCACTTGTGAGCAGTGACAATTAAGTAATGTAGAATGTTCTATCAACCCAGAATATGGAAAATACAAAGTGAAATATAAGTTTGAGACATAAACGCAGATATTGTTAAGCTACCATCGTGCGAGGGATACAAATATTTATTCAGCTTAATTGACAGGTTTAGCAATTTCATGTGGGCCATCCCAATAAAAGAGATCAATAAAGAGACGATAGTTAAGGTGCTGTTGCGCAAGATATTTCCCTTTATTGGTGTGCCAGATGCTATTGTTACGGATAAGGGAGGAAGTTTTACGGCCACCTTATTTCAGGAGGTGTGCCAACTAATTGGTACCGCTCATTACACCACCGCGAGCTATTCACCACAGTCGAACGGAAAGGTAGAGGCCTTGCATCGAACTCTTCTAACTTGCTTGAGATGCATGCTGGATGAGCCAGAAATGAAGAAACATGACTGGTTACAAATTTTACCTGGAGGTCTGGTAGATACCGCAGTGCAAGACAGGCCTATGACTTATGATACTTACATAGAAAAACTTGCAGCGCTTAGCAAAACCATTAGCAAACTGAACAAATGTAAGGAACAGAAACATATTTATGCCGAAAAATTTGAAAGACGCTAATTTGTGCTTTGCGAAGAACAAACAATATAATATTGGTCCATTGGATAATTAGAGCCAAAATACCACGGTCCTTATAAAGTCATCAAAGTTACAAACAATAATGTTTATATTTTAAAGGAAAATAAGCCGGCAGTTGAAAACCTCCTGAATATAAAGATCTATTTTACAACTTGGTGGAGGTAGAAAAAGAGAGATAGAAAACGGGAAAGGAGAATGTAACCGCTGGGGGAAACTATAAAAATTTAAACAAAAATAAAAATATCTTTCTTTCAGGAAGTGTATTAAAGGTTTACTAAATTTTAACGAGAGTAAAATTATATTTACTGCATAAGTTATTATAAATTGATCTTTATTGTAGTTCTTTATCCTCCTACGCGTAGTGCCTCTAACTCTTCCTTACCCTTTCCTTTTAAAATGATGGTTAATGAATTTTAAAGTTCGGGTCACTGAGTTTTTTTTAATTATGATGTGTTAAAAACTCTCAGAAAGATTCCAAGGTCACCAATTTTGCTCTGATGTTCAAGAATTTCTATGTATATTATTGGAGTTTGTGTAATGGCATGTGTGTCCATACACGTCTGTTTGCTTTTGTAAAGGGCTGACATACATAAATGCGCATATGAATGTTCTTAATAATAATGCTATGCCTGTTGTCAAGGAATTTGAATCTATTAACAAAGCATTCAAGTTGACCAATTAGAGCAGTGAATTTGAATGTCACTAACGGGTGGAGCCCTCCTCTAGAGGCACCGGCCTCTAGTCAGGGATTCTCTGTTAAGCACCTCGGTGAAAGATTGGCATCTGTGAGTGCCTGGTCGAATAATATAATTTTTGTGTATTCCAATTTTGTGATATATTACATTTATTATTGTCTTTATTGCCCCATTGGCAGTGAACAAATAACTTTGTATTTGCATTTCATGTAAAATTAACAATAAAGCAATCCCACTTTTCAACACCCACATTACTTAAAGAGTGGTATGAGTATCTCTTCCCATATATATATATATATATATATTATAATATATATTATAATATATTATATATATATATATATTATATAATATAATATATATATATATATATATATATATATATTATATTTATCCAATATATATTATATATATATATATTATAATATATTATATATATATATATATATATATAATTATATATATTATATAATATTATATTATATATTATATTTAAATATATAATATATATAAAATATATATATTAATCATATTACATATATATATATATGTATATATATATATATATATATATATATATATATATATATATATAATATATATAATATATATATATATATATATATATATATATTATATATAATATATATATATAAAATTATTAGTGATGCAGCGAGATGTCATTTTTTTTCATTCCGCGGAGCGTGATTGTTTTGATCTAATATCTGCAGATGCGGATGTTTGATATATATTAAATATATATATATATAAATATAAATATATATATATAATATACTGATATATATATATATATATATATATATATATACTATATATATATAGCCAAATATTCGAGTTTTAGTCACCAATCCTAATAATTTAAGTGTGTCCAGCGGTGCTGGACGAGGACCTAACATCAAATGCACCCTACCACTCTTTCCCCAACCTCCGCCCTTAATGAAAGAAATTTTACATGATTATATACTTTTGCACTAGTATTGAATTAAAAATATAGGAAGTTGCTCTCTGAGAAACATAAATTTTCTGCCTTTTCTGCTTAGAGTTTGTTTCTCTTTTCATCATATATTAACCCAGCATTGCTAAATACTCTCTCACTTGGAACACTAGTTGGAGGACAGGCAAGAATTTCCTTGCAAGTTTACTCAAGCGTGGGTAAACATTTCACTTAACTTTTCCCCAACTGATAGGATCATCATTTGTATCTAGTCGTTTTTGTTGGTGGTAGTTTTCAATCATTTGCACAATATCTTTTGGTAATGCGTGTGTTTCTTCATCACTACTGGACTGTAGAACTTCTTCCAGTGAATCTGTTATTGATTTACTTGTAGAAGGTGTTGGTTCTGTAGATTTCGTTTTTTTCCTTTTAATGGGTGGCGAATTAATTGACTGATCGGATTGAAGTTTTTCAACTGCAAAACAAAGTGACGATTTAACTTGTTCTAATATTGTGTTACAAAGAAACTTGCCTTTATAACGGGGATCTAAGGAAGTTGCAATAGTATGAAGGTGATGAACTTCATGCTGTGAGATCCTAAGTCATCATTACACAGTTGAGTTGAGTCCCATGTCTCACATTTAAAGTTTGCGTTCAGATTAATCTTAAGCATTTTTATTATAAAATTCTTTATCAAATCTCAACAATAAATATCCGCGCAACATCCGCAGGGAACAGCGCGGATGCGGATCTTAATAATGTGCGGATGCTCCGCGGATGCGGATGTTACCTGCATCACTAATATATATATAAGTTGAAAATAAAACAATGTGGGGTTATACAAAAATTGATATTGCTGTTCAGTGGAGCAAGTGACCCAAGCTCTCTTATCCATTGACTAAAGAATGAAGGTAAATTCAAATGAGTAATGTAAAATAGTAATTGTAATCCAATGATACAATGTTGAGTAATATATAAAGGGAAAAAGGAAAATAGCAGATCTCAATTTTAAAAGGGGTAAAAACTCTTATTTATCTTGTGAAGTTGTAGCTTGGAAGTGCTATACATATGGAAGGAAAGCTATATCTAGTGTTTTTGTTTTTTTTTTTTTTTGGAAGCAGTGGCTTAGGGAATAGTCGGAAGCAGGAGGTAGCAATATTTTGTTTTAGTTTGTAGATTGGAGAACACGACTTCCAGAGGCGTCGCCTGGGAGTGGGTGACTTACCGGAAGTTCTCTTTTTTCCCCAAGAATGTCAATAATAAGGTTTGGGGATTTAAAGTTTTTGTTTCTTCTTGGTTTAACCCGATTTTATTACACATAAAATAAAAACTGTTTATTAGTTCAAAATGTAGTTATATTCCTATTCAGTAAGCTTGTGTATAACCTTTATATATAAGCCACCCTTCAAAATTAAATTATACTCATCGTGGCGAAGGATGTATTGCTTGAAGAAATACCAAGCAGCCCAAAGCTGCTCTGGTCTTTGGAAAGACCTGGCAACCTACTCCAGCTTTGAATTGAAACTACTTTAGTTGCAAAAATTTCTCATTTTATTTGGAAAATTTTTTAATTTTTAAAAGACAACATGATTCTTTTTTCAAAAAATTTAAGAAAAAATCTGCCAATAGACATCGACATAAAGTTCCAGAGTTATATTATTCAGAAAATTCTGAGAACTCAAAACACAGCAGCTGTTTAGAAAGTGATTAGACAGTAGTGAAAAATGTTCTTATGATGAAGGAGAATAGGATTCTTCAATGATATTAGATGGTGCTGGTACGACCAAAAGTCTATATTGACTTTAGTAATATTGCGGAAATAAAGTGATGACAGATATGACCATATAAAAGGATAATTATGATATCAGCAACAATAAATTCGAAAATCTTTAGAGAATTTAAAGAAAAAATTAAAGAAAATAACTGGTTACCTTTTATGGCGGCAAAAAGGAATATATATATATATATATATATATGATTATATATATATATATATATATATATATATATATAGTATATTAGATATATATATATATATATATAATATATATTATTATAATATATATACTATATATAATACATATTATATATATATATATTATAATTAATTATATATATATATATATATACATTGGACGTATCCAGGTTTTTTTCGGCAGGGGGCCAGACAAAAATCGTTTCCATATAATATATATATATATATATATATATATATATATATATATATATATATAGTTATTATATATATATATATTATAATATATATATATATATATATATATATATTATATATATATATAATATAATATATATTATATATATATATATATATATATATATATAAAGTGAAGGACCAAATATTAAATTTCAAAGAAAAAAAATGGAATAATTTCTATTAAATTTATTAAAATCATCTACCTGATGTTACTTAATTCGCCAGCCATAGAGAGTGACAAGTCCGCAGATACATCTTTCAATTTTATTCAATAATTTCGATGTATTAAGAGGAGGGCAAGCCAGTAAGTCTTTCATTTCTCCAATAGTATTTTCTCAAGTAGGTTTTAAAGGAAGTCTAATATTTGCAAACCTTCTTTCTACTGAAGCAGCAGACACTGGTAAAATTGCCAGTATTTGCAACCAAGATGTAAATATTTGTAAATTTGACTTCGAAACAAGAAACTAGTTCGTTTATTGCTGTTTTTGGACGATCTGTGCTTTGATGCCATTTCAACTTCCATAATCCCATTCTGTTTTAAACTAAATCCTCCAATTTGCATGGGCCTTTCGAGAATCTTTTTTGTTTTAAAATGTTACATTTTTTTTTGCTTCTCAATATGGCACATTACCACCTGTTCGGAATGACAAATTGTAAGGAAGATATATTTCTTTACTACTTAGAAACTTCTCTCCTAAATGCTGATATTCAAATCATCGAAAAATGCGTATGAAAATGGATGGTGCGATAATAAGTCTGTGTGGGTCAGAAGTAGGAATGTTGGGTCTGTAATTTTGGGAATTATTTTTTAATTCTTTGTAACAGCAATTTCGAATACAAGCTCAGATTCAGATGCGTTTTACACATTCTTCAAAAAATATGTGAAAAATTCTAATGTTGCATTTCTCTGATGCTTCAAGATTTAGTTTTAACTAGATTACTTCATTATATGCTCTCTCTCCAAATCAATAACGTGTGTCTACAATCGTTTTGAAAGATTTTATGTTAAACTTAATAGTCTGTTTAAAAAAAAAAATGGAAACCAGAAAAGATGCACTATAACATTGTTTGAATAAGGTAGCTCCCCGTTTTTTGACTGATCTCCCAACTTCAACTTTATTTGTTCTAAAGCTTGCATATTATCGGGTTTATCATCCTTTAAATAATAAAACCGATTCATTCCGTTGGCTCCAGCGAGTTTTGCAAACTTTTTTAATCTCTTTCTTGCTTCTCTTAGGAATAATTCTTCTATTTTTCTTCAACACGTTTGTCCTCTTTAGCACTTACTAAAAAAAATGTAATTAACCATTCTGATATATTTCCAATGCACCTATCGAACATTTTTGAACTTAGAAGTGTATTCTGTGAGCATAAAATTTTAAGCATTTGCCAAAATCAGTGAGTATTAAATAGCTTACATTTTCTTTATTAATCTCTGAACATCCCTGAACTCACCACTCATTGCTTCTGCACCGTCATACCCCTGTCCTCTTAGATTATTCATATTCAAACCCAGCTCAGTTACTTTTTGCAATACTCATTCGCGTCAAATCATTTACTGAGATAAAACACAAAAAAAATTTTGATGGTAAGAGTATCAATATCAACGTAACGCACACACAACGAAAATTGTTCCTTCTGAAACATCGGTCGTCTCATCGGCTAAGACAGTAAAAAATTTACTTTT
>JABUQX010094786.1:0-2500 GCA_015478945.1 Trachelipus rathkii | reverse complement strand
ATATATATATTATATATAATATATATATATATATATATTGATTATATATATTGGCCAAAAAATAAATTATACCATGAGGAAAAAAAAGAGAGCATTTAACATTAATATAATTAATAAGTAATAATAATCGTATTCATAAGAAAAATTAATAATAATAATAATTAATAATAATAATTTAATATTAATAATAATAATAATAATAATTTAATAATACATAATTCAATAATAAAATTAATATTAATAATAATAATAACTAATGGTTACAAAATTCTAAATGGATGTTTAATCGTTTCATTTCTGGAAGGGAAACTTCTTACTTTTCAAAAAGACGTTTCTTTTAACAATTAATAATAATAAATAAATAAATAATTGTTTTTTATTTTGAGTCAAATCGAAATCGAGCGCAGAAAAAATGTTGAAGCAATAAAAAATATAAATTAGGAGGTTATTTTTTTAAAATAGTTTTTATTTATATAATTATATATATATTTTATATAATATATATATATATATATATATATATATATATATATATAATATATATAATATATATATATATATATATATATAATATATATATATATATTATAATATATATATATTATATATATATAATATATATATATTTATATATATTATAATATATAATATATATATATATATTATATATATGATAATATATATATATATATATATATAATATATATATATATATATATAATAATATATATTATAAATATATATATATATATATTATAAATATATTATATATATATTATATATATAATATATATATATAATATTTATATATATATATATATATATAAAATATATTATATATATATAGTATATATATATATATATATAATATAATATATATATATTAAATATTAATATTATATATATATATATATATATATATATATTATATATATATATATATATTAATATATATATATATATATATATATAATATTACTATATATATATATATATATATATATATATATATAAGTTATGAAGAGAGACACCTACACGTGGTATGACCGTCTGCCTCATCCCGGAGTGGGACTCCTCCAAAAGGATGGAACTTCTGCCTCGGGGGGGGGGGACAGCAAGATCTCTCATTTCCCCCCCCCTCCACCAGGAGGGTCATTGCCGATAGGAGCCAAGCTGACGCCGGGCCCACAGGTCGTATATTATTTTACTTTACTGTTACCTTCACCCCACTCATTCAACTATGTCTCAAATCTACCTCTTCTATCTCTCTCTTCTTTCTCGGTGGGGAGACTGCTTCTCCTCCGGTCGGGAGATGTCGAGAGAATATAATTGCCCTATATGCCAACAACAAGTTAGATTAAATAGCATTCAATGTGTAAATTGCCGTAAATGGGTACACCTGACCTGCTCCCCATTTCGAACCCTCCCCAGAAATAATACGGGCTTCACCTGCGCAATCTGTAACCCCCACTATTATCCAAAATCCTCTCCCTCCAAAAACTAATCCCCAAACACTCAATATACTACAATTTAATATTAACGGTTTAACTAATAAATCCATAGAACTCAATCATTTCCTTAAAAAACATAACATTCATATAGCCATCCTACAAGAAGCCTCCCTCTCCCAAAACACCCCCTCCCCCCCGTTCTATGGTTACGACGCAATTTACACCCCTTCCCAACCTCCTCAACACTCCCTCTTAACACTAATTCATAACAACATCCCTTACCACAACACAACCCCTAACACCTCCACACTATTCCCTGACGCATTAATAAAATCACAATCCTGCTCCATCCTCCTGAACAAGACCACCTACAACATCTTCAATCTCTATATTCGCCACCCTACCACTCCAAATCCCCCCAAACAACCTCACACCCCCTTATCAATATTATCCACATTTCCAAATCTCATACTCGGAGGCGATCTTAACGCCCACCACACTGCCTGGTATAAAGACTACCCCTCTGACCCCCGCGGCAACCATATCCTCAACGAACTAGAATCCCTTAATATCCTCAATTCCAAAAACCTCCCCACCCAAATCCCATCCCAAGCAAACCAATCACCTACCTCCCCAGACGTCACATTTTGTTCCCCCTCCTTACATCATCGACTAACCTGGGACACCACTACCGACTTACATTCAGACCACCTCCCCATCCTTATTTCTCTAACCTCCCCCCATCAAACCCCCCCAAAAAGATTACTACATACACTAACTACAAAAAAGCTAACTGGCCAGCATTCACTGACCATATCGAAACCCATATTAACCCCACACCAATCCACGACACAACATCCTTGCACACCTCCATTATTCATCTAAATAACACAATTATCAAATCAGCCAACCTCTATATACCCAAAGGCCACAGAAAATCCTATAACCCCAAACTCTCCCCCGAAACTAGCCAACTCATTAAACGAAGAAACTCCCTCCGAAAACTCAGTCCATATACCCCACACACCACTAACCAATTAACAAACCTA